>CANYBF010374675.1:0-41949 GCA_948192965.1 Dalechampia spathulata
GTTTGTATGAAAACCCTAGATAACCTACATGCAAATAACTTTTTAAGATATTGTATGAGATGTGTATGTATTGCTAGAAGTGACAAAGTATGAAGTTAGAAGTCATTTAGGATTGGAAATGGCAAGGGAAGCCGGAATTCAATTTTGGATTTGCCAGAATTTGCACCTACCTTTTCGGTGCTCATTCCATAAGAACTCCATAGTTAAACGTGCTTGACATGGAGTGATTATAGGATGGGTGGCCTCCTGGGAAGTTTTCTCGGGAAGCATGTGAGTGAGGACAAAGCATGCTGGAAAGGTCTCGTGTTGGGTTGTGGAGGCAGTCGTCTAATCAGGCTGTTACATCTTGAGCATACCTTAATAAATTGATATGCTCTCTCAACCATTTTACACCTAAATAGTACCTTTGAGAGATCGAATCTCTCTGTCCTTGCCTTTTCTTGAAAAAGGGTCCTAAGATACTCAACCATGGCATGAGATTTCATAGTCTTGCACTCTTTTTGGAGATCACTCTCCATAGTTCTAAGCATAATGTGACTAGCTATTTCATCCTCCCTCTTGAATTTAACATATGCTTCTTTCACAACATCAGAGGCATTAGCAGTAGGTGGGCATGGATAAGCTTAATCTAAAATATGAGCTATCTGTTCGCCTTTCAAAACTATTTTGATTTAGTGAATCCAATCAATGTAGTTAGATCTGTTCAACTTATGTTCAATAATTCTGCATAGATCAACCTTTTGAGCTATTAAAACTGAAGAAAAGGAAAAATAGTATGTCAATTAAAGCATCATATCATTTCAAAAACATAATAAGGTCTTTAATTTTATTTTTATCTCCCACTATTTTATTTCAAACCAATAGCCCTTAACTATCAATCCGGGAAAGTTGTACTTTGCTTTCCTTAGTGGATCAGTATCCAATGACCATTAAATTCTCATCGTGGCTATGCCCAATAAACTAGAACCTAATATCAATAGGTAGATATCTTATGTCCATCATATCACCATATGACTACTGAATCATTAGGTCATCAACTCTTGAAGGTTTATATTATCTCATGATATAATACCCTAAATCAGACAAATAAAAGATTCCATATAAATCCAACCTATTTTAAAAAACTTAGATATGCCTCATGTCAAATAGACTTGGGTATAGCCAATAACCCGAACCTCTTCCCTTTACTCCATAGGGCCTTCTCCTACTCCCCTGAACCTTATCTACTTTGTCTAATAATCTTCTATCTCTGGTCATTGGTCCAAGCTCGCTTTGTCATCGTTGTTTGGTATTTAGGAACGCCACCTACCTGGATTATGATATAAGATTGCTTCCAATTTCAGACGTGTAGCTGAGGGCAGGTGATCGACCCAGATTCGCTGATCTTATTCCGCAACTCATGATTGGGCCCCTTGATTTGATGGAATCATCTACATGACATTTCATATTTTGTAAGATGAGATAATCCTACTTGTGTTGGATCAGCCTACTACATCTTTCCCCTTTGGATTGTAAAATTAAGATCTTTAAGTCTACTCGTTTAGTTTTCTAGGTGACTCATTAAATTTCGTAGGAAGAACTTGGAGGGATGACCGTCGTCAATAATGAACCCACCTATGTAGCCACACTACTCAATGTGGTGGTTAATGCTATACTCACGGGGAAACAACTCATATGTATGAGAGGGGGAAGATTCACCGTCAAAGTGATTGAAGCTATCCATTCTTATTCTTGAATTTGGAAGGCCTTAGATTTAATATTCTGTTTAAAGGATTTCTTTCCTTTTACATGTTTAAACATATAAGGCGAGTGTGTGCATCTAATGCACCATGCATGGTCCTGGCTTGTGCATGCAAAAGCTTGCTCATGCATCATAAACATTCATATATATATAACAACTTATATCATGATGATTATGGACTTGAAATACTACTTAGGTCAAGCCTAGGTTATGCATGAATTATAACCCCAAAAATTTGAAATTGAAAACTATTATATTACAAATTTTATCTTAGAGTTCATCTTAGTCTACCTTGCTTCTTTACTCCTTTTGCTTCCTTTGTTTCTTCTTTTACAATCTATGTAATCTAATTACATATTTCAAATTTAGAAATCCTAAGTTACATTTAGGGAAGTAGATGAGAAGAGAAATACAAAGAGTATAAGATAAGGCAGGACTCACAGACCTTATTTACCAAAATCGTAAAAAATGCATATGTTCAATCTCATTGAGCCTAGTCCATAATCATCATCATGCCAACATCCATTCATTCATACACATGTAATGTATAAATTAAATTTCCTCTTTAAATATTTTAATTTTAATTATTTAAAAATAATTTAAAAACACTTGTTAAGCTTGTAATTTCAAATACATGTTTTAACTTTGTATTGATTTCTTTGAATTAATTATTTATCATAATTAAATAACCATCCAACCGGTAACATATTAATATTTAAATCATATTTTAAATAATAATATATTACATAGAAATCAATTACAATAAAACAAGTAAAACTTAGCAAAAATCCATATCATACTCAATTTGATCCTTTAAGAATTTTAATCTAAATAAAATACTTATTAATTTTCATTTATTAAATTCTTAGTGAATATAATACATGAATATCAAATTTATTAACCAAATTAATAAATTTAATATGATCAAATTGATGAAAATCGAATAAACCGACACAATGAGCATCTCATGCACATAACATTAATCCATTGAATTAAAAACCTTTTAATTTAAATTAAAAACCATCCTTAATATTCCATAATCATGTTCATATGTAAATATTTTTATTTATAATATGTTTATAAATTAAACACGTATAAAATAACCATAAACAACAAGCATGGAACCCAAGAATAATTCAATAATCATGTATGACAGGCGAATTTTTACTCAAATATTTTCCAAATAATCATGCAATATTTTTTAATATAAATCCATTTTAATGAGTTAAGAACACATGGTTAAAATTTTGTTTCAAAATTTTAATTATAACTCCTTTAAACATCAAAAATTTCCAAGCACCATACAAGTAGAAAAACCAAAATTCAATGTTTTCAATGAAGGATTGCATGAAAACCATGGCTCTGATACCACTGTTGGAGAAAAACATGAGTAAAAGGTAGTGGAAATATTTAAAATTTTTTATAAAACATGTTTTTCATGGATCTATGTAATCATCACTCATCAAAACACACTAAAGAGGATATGACATAAGATAACTTACATGAATGTCGATCTCCTTTAATCTTGTTCATTAGAATAGTTGTAGTAAACTTTTCTAATCCCCAACGTAGAGGATCTCTAAACTATCCACACAAGCAGAGAATCAGATTAGTAAAAAAATTACAAAATTCATTTCAGAGACTAGTAGAAATGAAAACAAAATAGAAAAGAGATTCTTAAATCAAATCCAATGAGCTTGCCCTTGAAGGATTAAATTCTGTAGCTTGTGCTTGATTTGGTTTTCTTGTTCTTTTCTCTAAAAGAACATGAAGAAGAATGAGGTAGAAAGATATGTTTTTGTAAACCTAAAATCACATTTTAATTAACCTAATAGAGCTTAGGTGGCACTAGGGCTAACTGGATAGCTTATGTGTCATGACACATAAGTTGACTTAATCCAATCATCATATAATATGTCTAACATATCCCAAAACCCTAATTAGGCATGTGATAATCACATGTCCATTCTTCTTCAATCAAGTCATGTATATGTAAGTCATATGACACATGCACATACACAATCATGTACATGGCATGTACATTATAAATGCAAACTTGTATCATGCATATCTGGAGCATATATGGAGTTCTACATTTGAAATATTGTTGGTAATATCACATGTAGTGTCTTAGATATTTATATGTTCCTTTAATATTTTTTACCAAATTACATTGCATTCTAATTTTATATAGTAAACATCTGTAGATGCAAAAGATGATTGATAATGGGTGTTCAAATGAAATTTTATCCATGGCTTAAGATTTCACATAACAGACCATGAAAGATATAGAAGAACGTAAATTTTTGGAGTTGTGGTTGAAGTTGATGGAGTTGCGTATTATGGTGTACTTACTAATATATATGAGAACTATTATGAAGAATGTCAAGTCTTATTGTTTTCGTGCAATTAGGTGGATGTTAAATCACTTAGAGGGTTGAAACATAATTTTACTAGGTTAACTCTTATTAATTTATCAAGGCTAATACACATTTAGGAAAAGGTTAAGTGATGACCCATTTATATTATCTTCTAAAGGAAAGTAAGTATTCTACATGAAAAATCCTTAAAACTGTGAAAAGTATTATGTGATTTTGACAAAATCAAGGGATTTGTATGACATAGAGAAACTATACTAAGAGGAGGATGATGATACCTATCAAGGATGTATTTCACATACTTGTATAGTTGATGATGATTTAGATAGATAAAGATCAATGTTAAGTGTTAAATATTTTTCTTGTTTTTTTTAATGGTAGACGACTTGATTTGATTATTAATTTATGATTTTAGAAAAGGTCTAAATGAAATAGATTCGATTATTGATTTATGATTTTGACAATATTATTTTAGATTTTAAGTAAATGATTAGTTGACTTTTAAAATTCATTGTTTAAGAAAATAATTTAAAATTCTTTTTAAAGATAAAATTTTGAACTAATATTTAACTATATAAATATTTAAAATAAAGATAAAAGTATAGAATTAGCTAAATCAAAGTGACATTTTACAAAATGAAAGTTTAAAACAAATCATATGGTATAGTTCATTAAAATTTTATTAAAAGTTAAATATCATTTTATAACTTATCTCCCATTATTTTTCTTGATTTATACATGAGAAAATGGACCAAATATATGGAATCCGCCATACCGGTGACTTATTGGCAAACTTGATCACCGAGGATGCATGACCTGCTCTTCCTGTGTATTCGGCTGTTGATTTTGCTGTTGTGATCTTTCGAATCGGTCGTATCCATATGAAACAAACAAACAGAAAAACAGGTTAATGGAGCTACCGATCATTATGGCCATGAAATACTTATCCAGCTGTGGCTCCTCTAAGCGGTTATTGCCAAACCAACTTTTGCGATATAAAACGAAGAGTACCATAAGAGCTTTTCCGATTCCAATAACCAAGTCATTGAGGGTCGGTTCATAGTGCTTCATTGGTTCTTCTAAATAGTTATGAACGAACCTACCTAGTCCATCTTCTGCAAATCCACTCATGAGCCCAAACATGAAAAACTGTGGAAGTAACCACATTATGCTCAATCCAGCATCATTTTCTTCAGAAAAAGATAGCGCATACAACCTGCGAAGCTCAACCCGCCAAGCTGCAAGGCAACACAGGACAGAGAGAACCATGCCAATGTTGATTTTGATAAGCTGTAATTTGCAATGTTGTTCCTTCCATTTATCCGGTGCTACCCAATCTATAATGTATGACGTTGCTCTCGCGGTGACGGACCTGAATATAAAGAAGGAGTTGATACTGATATAAATTTCGCCCCCGAGCTTCAAATCTCTCATGGTAGAGCTTTGTTCGATGAAGAAAGTGAAACCTGATCCATGTACAACGCTATACATGAGGAAGGTCGTCCATAGAGGAACCAATGTTATCAAGCGCTTTACAAGCTTTACTTCTGCTACCGAGCAGAGGTTTCTTTCACGCTGCGACATCTCTGATTCTTGAAGTATGGTAGATGGTGTTGATTCTTGGTTGGATGGAGAAGAATCTTTAACAGCTGCTTTGTCCATCCATCTGCACTTTACACTGTTACTTATTTTATCCGCTACAAGGCATATTCACTTTATCAACAATTCATTATATAATTGAAATAATTCTCCTCTTTGATATAATAGCAAATTTCAAAAAGGCTAGAGCTCAAACCTTTTATCTTCAACTGAATTATCTATATTGGTTACTTTAGGCTATTGCTTTGAAGCTTTGTTCTACAGTATTACTTCTAAATTTGGGCACTGCCTGAGAATATTCTATTACTAATTTGTGACTGTAACGTCTGTCTCTGATTACTCATTGTACAAACAGTATCCATTACTAACTACATTTTCATGACAGACTATCATAGAGTTTTAGTCCTTTATGTCACGAATTACTCCTAATTCCTCACCAAATCAAAGTTTCCATTCTAAAATTTGTAATGGATCCAACCACCGACTGAAAGACGCCGGTCGGTTTCAACTACACAGCGTAGGCATATGTACTCGTCAAAATTTTTTCCAGCGTTGGATTTCTTGAAGATTCAGTAGCATTACTGACCTTAGAAAACGATGCTGAGGACCAAAGCGCTCTTCATTAGCGTCGTTCTTGTAGTATGCACCTGCGGAAGTTGGATAATTAAGGTGGCGTTTAACAATGGCCGCCGTAACAACCTTACAGATAGCAGGAAGCGGGCTTGCAGTCGGTGCTACACATTTGAACATCCTCAACAAAAACCCTGACAAAAGCCATATATAAGCTGCTAACATCACAACCGTCGACATCTTGAAGATGAAATTCCAATCTCCCGATCTCGATGAAGAAGTTATGAACATTGCAGCCGTAGCAGATCCAAAAAACTTTGCGACTACCCACCAAAACTGAACGCGGTCGTCGACTTGCCCGTCATCTTTACCAGTCATCTGATCTGCAATAAATGATGTAAAAGGAGGTTCTCTTCCTGCCTTGCCGATTGACATCAGAACACGTGCAACGTAAAATATGACAATTTTATTGTCAGGAGGAAACAACCAAAATGTTGAAAACCATAGCAATGCCAACCCCTGCAAATATTCAATTTTCCTTGGGTAATATACCATTTCTTTCCAGAAAAGAAAACTTAGCAAAAGCTAGTAATTGGGCGAATAAATTAGTTAAGAAGAATTTCTATTCTTACATGGATTTTGAGATTTACAAAAAGTTTATCCCCATTAATTTATTAGTTGTTACAGTCATTATCTTGTAAGTAACTTTTTTCCTGACCATCCAAATATCTGAATATTAACGAATTAAGTCATCATCCATTTATAACAAAGATCTCCCCTGCCAATTGGTTAAGCTGAAATACTTTCTGCGAGTTGATGAACACATTTATGCTCATAAATTAACTTTCAATAGTCAACAGTAGTAATTTAAGGAAAAAAATATGTTCTGCAGTCAAATCAAATATTAATTAGAAACAATGCTTAACAGTGATATGAGAGGCAGTGGTGCAAACGATCGTGGAGGCACTTCCAGCATAGGCATCGCTGATGTGAGCGAAAACAAGAGCGATAATAGCATCGAATCCTTCTGCAATATTTATAATTGCAGCAGCTTTTGGGAGATTGTACTCTTTCCAGTCTTCTGTTAGATATGCGTACATCACATCTTCAACTCCATTTTTCACTAATCCATTTGCGAAAATAAGACCTGTTCGACCACTTAATTATATAAATAATTCTTTTAGTATAGAAGAGGGAACATAAAAAGAAAAAAGAAAAAAAAAATCAGTTACCTAAGAAGAAGAAAACTGCCCTTGTAAGATATATGTTGTGTCTGATCCATTCATTAATTTTATTTCTAAGCCGATGGAACCAGCTGCCATTGTCGCTCATTTTTGGAGCCTCTTTCTTTCTTTTTTAATTATAAAATGATTACATTCGCATGCTATAGAATAATATAATATTGAAGGCTATAGCTGTTTCGTTTTTTCATAACATGTACTATTTATAATACATCAATCAAACAATGAGTCAATGAGATGGAGAGAGGGGCAAAGGTCATTGTTCCTTTTTCTCTTTTAACTATTCGTTTCCCAATTTGCAAGTTGTTAGAAAGTGGTATCTGATTCTGATGTGTGATCACTGAGCAAGATTATCTCAGTCTATGATTGATAAATGCATTATGTTTAACATAAATATACTTATTAGTTGAATGCACTAATTTTTTCTATTTCAAGATTGTCCAATATCACACCATTTTTTAAAATATAGATTGCTCAAGATTGGAATGGTTAACATATATTAATACAACAATGTATATGCCCTTACACATTTGTATCTTAATTTATTTAGCCATATGAACACTCTCGTTGTTTGCACTGCAAAAAAAATTGTAGCAACAGGAATTAATAAAGTATTATGTTCGCTGTTATATAACAATGGATTAGCGATAAAATATCATTTTCTTTTATCACGAATCGTTAGTGTTTAGCAACTAAATTCAAGCTATCATTAAAATTCCCACCATTGCTTGACGGGAACATATCAACAACGATTTTTTTTTAATTTACCGCTAAATACCGACAAATCAGAAACAAAATGCGGGTGTTCCCTCGTAAACCTTAAAAACTGAACACATTGAATAAATCAATCAATCAAATTAAAAAATTATTAATTAAAATCAATTTAATTTATATTAGAAACAATTACTCCTATGATATGATTTATAATTATAAATCAATCTTAAAATAATTAAATCAATTTAACTCAAAAATTTATATAAATGAAACTCACTATTTTCTCCAACCCAATTTTTAAAACATAAATTCCTTCCTCAAATTAGAAATAATTCCTAAATTGAAGTTGTCTCCCTTCTCGTCCCGCTGCTTTCTCTGTCCAGCCTTCCTCGACGAGCTGCTTACCAGGTACACTCACTTCCTTCACTGTGTTTGTCGCCATTAATCATCACCTATGTCCCAACTATTTTCTTAAGTGCCCATTTCTTTCCCTTTGTTATCAATAATTTGTCCGTGTACCCACAAAAAAGACCAAATGACCACTCCTAAAGCAAAAAATTACATCTTTCTAACATTTTATAGTTATGAGTTTTTATTTCTAATATTACACTTTTTGATTTTTTATTTCTAATACTACACTTTTTAATATATTTACATCACTTAATGAGAGAGTTATATTTGAATGTACATCAACTTTTATAGTTAAAACACAATTGTTAACTCTTAGACGCGACCACCGACTTATTGCCCTAAGATGCCTATCAATGACAAGAATGGGACTAACTCAGTATCCAAATCCTTAAGTCCATTATTTTGTTTTAAATTACTTAAGTTTTTAATCATCAAATTCTTTTTTATATATATCTACAACTACTATCAAAAAACATGAGGCTCTGATACCAACAAAACATAAATAGGTAGGAAATATAAAGGAAGCATAAAGGAAGCAAGAGTAAAATTTTAGATTTTTTTTAAATTTTTGTATGTGGTGTTGCTTTACTCGATCACCAAAGTTGAAAATCTCTACATCGTACCAATAGCACTATGGATCTAGTCGTCCAGCCTTTATACTGTTTATTTAAGCATACTTTTATTTTGATTAAGATTTATTAATTAACTTAATAGTTTTTTTGTTATAATATTAATTAAATAATTAATACAATCATCAATAATCAATTCTTCTATAATACCAAAATACTAGCAAAAATGAAACCAAACAAAATATAAAGTAAATAAATAAATTGCAATAATGAAATAAAAATCAGTAAATATAATAAATAAATTTAAGACTATAAAACCAGTCATATAATATTTGGTCTCATTGTCAAATCTGATCTAAGATCATATGTTTATCACCCAAATTCAATCAAGGCTTGTTGGATCCAATTTTGATCATTCTAAAGTCAATATATATGAAAAATAAAAGAAATACTAATTATAAATATTTGAAAAACTAGGCGGTAAAACTAGCCAATCGTTTTTGATAGTTCTCGTTGTCAGATCTTAATCTGGAATCATATGAAGATCATTTAGATTTAGGCAAAGCTATAAGATCCAAAGTTGATCATTCCAAAGTCAAAATGGAAAGAAGATATAGAGAATGAAAGATTTTTTTGACATAATAATAATTTATTACAAGCAAACTTGAAAATAATTGAATACAAAAGTAGAAAGGGAGAAGAAGATGAAGATGAAGAAAGAAGGAAGGGGGTGTACTTACTATAGAATGTTATAAATGATTTGGGAGTAAGGAAGGGTTAGGTTGAGAGGGGAGGAGATATGAAGTTGAGAGAATAAGAGTTGATAGAATTTTTGGATGATGTAGAATGGAAGAGGAAGTCTTCTTTTATAGGAGGGAAAGGTAGAATCTTTACTAGGGATGAATAGTACCT
Organism: Dalechampia spathulata; assembly: GCA_948192965.1. Classification (NCBI taxonomy): domain Eukaryota; kingdom Viridiplantae; phylum Streptophyta; class Magnoliopsida; order Malpighiales; family Euphorbiaceae; genus Dalechampia; species Dalechampia spathulata. The sequence continues at coordinate 10,136 of CANYBF010374675.1, forward strand.
TGTCAGATAACTTTTATTATTGATGAATAGTAGTATGTCGAGCACTTAGATAAAAATACGAAATTATTTTTCTTTTCCTTTTTCTTTTTTCTTTTTCTTTAATTTTTCTTTTTCTCTTTCTATTTTTTCTTTTTATTTCTTTATTTTTTATTTTTCTCTTTTTCTTTCTTTTCTTTATTTTCTTTTTCTTTTTTATGGATGGTAAAATACTATAATAATCATCATCATTATCAAGATAAGAGTCTTCTGATTCTGAGGATGTTAATACAGAGGATGATGACAATGATGACATTGAGGATGATAACGAGTTTGAAGATGAGTCCTTCTTTCCTTGAGATGTTATTTTACTTTTTATTGACAATTCTGATCAAATGAGTTTTACTGTTTGTAATACTGATGGTAGTGATTCCGCTACCTTTATACAAATAGCTTTATAGTCTTCAATAGTTTGTGTAGATGCTAGTAAGGCTTGGGGATATGCCTTCTAAGCTACAAACGTACTATCAATAGATTTTATTGTTGAGATATTATTTTTTTGGTCACACCATTCTTTTATAGTATGGTCAAATGTATAATTTTTGAAAGCGTTCTACCATTTGACTTTATGTTTCTTTACAAGTATAGGTACATTAGTTTCGATCTGATACGATACATGATAATACCATTGGTATACCTAAAGAATATAGAAGGTCATACAAAAGAGAAGAAGTGGGGGTATTTTTTCTCTGATATGAAAGGTTGAAAATAGGTTTTAAAGTACTGATAGGTTTTTGATACATCTGGTGATAATATACTATCATTATTTCTACATTTATATCAACATTCAATAAATGATAGAGGGGTAGTTTGGTGTTTTATGGTTGTATCAAAGTATATGAGCCATGAATGAGTATATGAAGGATTTTGGATACAAAAGACTTTAGAACAGGCATCAACATAGTCTCAATAGTTATATGAAATGGTTGTAGTTTTATACGAGAAAAACCTTATTATGAATTTAATAGACTGGTACAAAGGTTGTTTCCAATAAGAAGGATGTAAGATCCTCCTTATTTTAATTGATGAATACAAAATTATATTTTTATCTTTTGTATCAAAATTACGTTTTATACTTACAAAATCAGTTTTCTGTAATATCACGAAATAATATTCTTGTGGTTTAGAAAAATTTGTTGGTTTGAAAAATCAATTTTCTGGATATACAGCTTTTACAATATCCCATGGATTATTTGGTATACCATTTTCAATAACAAATTCAGTTTCTAAAATATTTTTCTTAAATCATTGTGATTTTTTAGGAAAATTTACTGAAAGCATTTGGATAGGTTGATTCACTTTTACCAAAGGTTTTCAATTGTTTTGAGATAAGGTTTTAGAAGATGAAGATTCTCCTATCTCAAGTTTTACAAAAGGATGAGGAGTAATATTACATGTACTACTTTCTCTTTGGTCACTATACTGGTCATTGCTTGAGCTATTTCTAGATATTGGACGAATTGACCCACCCAATTCTTTATAAGTTGTGCTTTAATTTCTTCTTCTTCTTGGGCAATATCAGCTTATGATTTTATCAACCTAGATCTCGACTTTACAATTTCTTTAGAATGGTTTAATAGGGCTTTAGGTGTGGGACTGGATTTAAAAGAAGACAAACTGGATTCTTTAGTTTCTTTAGTTTTATTGGCTTTCTTCTTTTTATTCCCCATTTTTTCTGTAGAGAAATTCTCATATTAGAAAATCAGGAATACTATTATTCTTTCCTTTAATATACTCAATATCAAAATCAAAAATACTTAATATAGCTTGCTATCATGCAAAAATCAGTTTTGATGCAAGATTTTTAACATATTTTTGTAAAACTTCTTTAGCAGATTTATAATCAATACATAATAATAATTTTTGATTTAATAAATTAGACTGGAATTTGGAAATAGACAAAATAATGCTCAAAATCTCCTTTTTAATTGTAGAATAATTTACTTGAGTAGGGTTCTAATGTCCCTAAGTAAACTGTATAATACATTCTTTACTATTTTTTACTTGTTTTAGAATACCTCCATATCCATATGCAAACAAAGTATAGTTTTTACCAAGGCTTTAATTTGTTAGATAATAACAGTATGTGTTTTATTCCATGGTTCAAGATTCTTTTTTAAATGATCATGTAAAGGTTTTATCAATTTATTTAAGTTTGGATAAAAATCTATAACATAGTTTAGACATCCTAAAATCGTTGTAAGTGAGCTTTATTTATTATTTTATCAAGGAATTTTTGTCCAAAAGATAAGTTTATTTCTATTGGTTCTATAATACCCTAATATATATTATAACAAAAATCTCATTTTTGTTTAGAATAAAGTCATTTTAGTTTTGCTTAATACTAATCTACTCCTTTTAACAACCATACAAAATGTTTTTAGATGTTTAAAATGTTCTTTTATATTATTACTGAAGATTAAAACATTATCTATATAAACAATACAAAATTTTATACAAGTATTGAAAATATCATTCATTATATGTTAAAATTCAGAGGGTGCATTTTTTAAGCCAAAAGGCATAACATTCCATTCAAATTGTCCAAAAGGAACAATAAAAGCAGTTTTACATTTATCTTTAGGGTGTATTTGGATTTGTTAAAATCCAGACTTCATATAAAAGTTAGAAAATATACTTGCATTATACAATCTATTTAATAAATCTTTTATATTTAGTATGGGGTACCTAATTCATTTTAAACCTTTATTTAGTGGTTTATAATTTATTACTAATTTAGGTGCTCCTTTTTCTATTTCTGAAGCTTTATTTACATAAAATACTACAAAAAACCAAGGACTTCTTGATTTACGAATTAGATTTTTTAATTCTAAATTAGTTATTTCTTTTTTACAAAATTCTATCATATCTAGAGATATTTGTATATCTTTTTAGTTATTATATCTTTTTCATTAAAACTATCTTCATAAGGTAGGTCAATCATATGTTGTTTCCTATCCTAAAAAGCATTGAGAAGATCAAAACATAGTTCCTTTTCAATATATCCTTTTAATTGGTCTATTCTCATTTTTACTAAGTCTGAATCTAATTATTTATTTATTCTCTGTGTATTTAAATTATTTTTAAAATTTTTAAGGTGTTATGTTTTAGCTTTAATAATAGAATTTATTTCTAAATCATGAACCATATATGATCGTAATAAGTTAAGACTTTTCTGCTTAGGTTCTTCTATAAAAGAAAAATCTACTCTTTTATTTTTAATTTTAAATCTTATACCATTATTTGTTATAATATATGGTGTAATAAAACTCATAAAAGGTGTTCCTAAAATTACCATATGATGTATATTTTTTGTTAATATAAATACTGTTTTTAATTCTAAATTATTATTTACAATAAAAGCATCTATTTTTCTAATTATTTGTAATGTAGTTTTATTAGCTGTGGTTAATCTTTTACTAGTATTCTTATAAAATTTGTTCGGTACTAAACTTGATTTTATACCATTTAAATCAGCTCCAATATCAAATAATGCTACGGTGTCTATAATATAATCTAGTGAAAATTTTAATTTTATAGATATTAAATATTTTCGAGAGGTTATTTCATGCAACATATTTATAAAACTTTCATCTTTATCAATTATACTAATATTGTTATTTTCTTCTTCATTTAAAATATCTACAGAAGAATTATCTGTTTCTACTTTATTTTGTTTATTTGTTAGAGATTGAATGATTTATAAGTCTCTTTGTTATTTAATTTTTAATTCTTTTAATTCTATTTTTATTTATTTTTGTAAATCACCTATTGTTGGTCTTTATTTTACTTGTTTATTTTTATTTAATATTGTTCTTAAATCATAAGTTTGTTTTTCAATATACGATTTTTTGTTTATCCTATTACTATTGTCATTAAACTCTTCTAAAATTTTATTTAGAAATTTTTCCTTTATTTTTGGATCTTCTATATGTTTAACTAATTCTAATAAAGACTCCTGTTATTTGGTTAATACATTTATAGTTTTACTACTGGATTCCGATGTATCACTATTTATTTCATCAATTTGATTGCTTTCTTCATCTGTGCTACATAAGGTTTCATTTTTTAATTCTAAATATAATTAATATATTTTATTTAATACAGATTCTTTTAGACTTAATTCTTGTAATTTTTTATTAAATTTACAAAATCTAAATGTATGTCCTTTTTTACCATAATTATAGCATTCTAAGTCTTTATAGTTTTTATACATTGTATTTTCCTTAAAATATTTTTTGTTACTAAGTTTCTTATATTTATTTATCTTGGATTTTTCATAATAATTATCTTTATTAAATTTCTTTTTATCATATTTTTTATAAGGTTTTTTTTATGTGGTTTTCTATATGTTTTCTTACATTGTCCTTTATAATCATTATATTTTTGAATTATCCTATAGTCAAATTGTTTACAGAATGATCCTAACTCATGTTTTATTTTACACATTTCATACTTTAAGGTTTTTGTAAGTTTATATCCTTATTAGATTGTGGAGCCTGATGTGATATTTAATGTACTGCCAAATCAATCTCGTTCACGCGATTCAACCTTTAGGCTGTACCTTTATTATTCTCTATGTATCTATTTTATAGCATGTATTCTCTATAACTATATATACTCTGAAATCATCAATACATAGTTATATACCATCATGGAGTTTGCCATTGGTGTTACCACGTATATCATTTCTCTGCATTTTCTCTCTCTATAGTTTTATGCATATTCTTCATTTTTTTCTTTCATCTTGAATCGTGAGTGTGTGTGTGTTTGATCCTAACAACTGGTATCAGAGCCTGGTTAGATTCACCATGATCTGTGCAGATGGAGAGTTCAAAGATTGGAATCGAGAAGTTTGATGGATCCAATTTCAGTTTCTGGAAGATGCAGATTGAAGATTATCTGTACCAGAAAAATCTTCATGAACTCTTATCCGGGGTGAAGTTGAATTCCATGATCAAGGAGCAATGGAAGCTCAAGGATTGGCAAGCTCTACGGTTTATCCGGTTGACGCCATTCAAAAGGCGTTGGCAAACATGTATGCAAAAAAAAATTGATGATGAACAAGGTATATTTGATGTGTAGATTGTTCAATTTACAGATGTTTGAAGGTGAATCTGTTGTGGATCATATAAATGAACTTAATATGATCATTAATCAACTAAGTTCTATCGATATTAATTTTAAAGATTAAATTAAGGCTTTGATTTTGATGTCATCTTTACCCGAGTCTTGGGATACTATTATTGCTGTGATTAGTAATTCTCATGGATCTAAGAAACTAAAGTTTGATGAAATCCAAGATGTTGTTCTCAATGAAAGTATTCATAAACGAGAAATTGGGGATTCATCAGGCAGTGCTCTCAGCGTTGACCGAAGGGGGAGAAGCAAATCGAAGGGCCAAAATAAATATGGCCAATCAAAATCAAAGAATCGGGGAAAATCTCCAAACAAACCAAATGTAACGTGTTAGAATTATGGAGAAAAAGGGCACTTTCAGACCGATTGTATAAAACTAAAGAAGAAGTAGAATCATAAATCAGGAGATGATAATGATTCTATAAATTCAGTACAAGACATTGGGGATGCTCTGATCCTTAGTATGGACAGCCCGGTTGAATCCTGGATTTTGGATTTGAGTGCATCTTTTCATTCATCTCCAAGCAAGGAATTGTTTTGAAATTTCAAATCTGGAAATTTCGGGAAGGTGTATCTTGCTGATAATAAAACCTTGGAGATTGAAGGAAAAGGGGATGTCTGCATATAAACTCCAGTAAGAAATCAGTGGACATTAGAGGATGTCAGATATATTCCTGGTCTTACGAAGAATCTGATCTCTGTTGGTCAGTTGGATAGCACAGGCTATGCAGTAAAGTTTAGGAAGAGCTCATGGAAGATTGTGAAAGGTGCTATGGTGGTAGCACGTGGCATAAAATCTGGAACTTTGTACACCACTGCAAGGTGTATAAACATGGTTGCTGTTGCTAAAGATTCTTTCAGTTCAAGTCTGTGGCACAACAGACTTGGACACATGAGTGCTAAAGGAATGAAGATGCTGGTTACAAAGGGAGCTTTAGAGGGTCTGAAATCTGCCGATATAGGTCTTTATGAGAGCTGTGTTATAGGCAAATAAAAACGAGTAAGCTTCATAAAGGTTGCCAGAGAACCAAGGAAAGTGTGGTTGGAAATGGTTCATACAGATGTTTGGGGACCATCCCCAGTTTCATCACTTGGTGGATCTAAGTTCTATGTCACCTTCATTGATGATTTCAGCAAGAAGGTATGGGTTTATTTCTTAAAACATAAGTCAGATGTGTTTGCTACCTTCGAGAGGTGGAAAGCTGAAGTTGAGAATCAAACTGGTTTGAAGATTAAAAGCCTAAGGTCTTATAATGGAGCAGATTATGACAAGTCAGAATTCAAAGCATTCTGTGCAGCTGAGGGAATCAGATTGATGAGGATAGTTCTCGGTAAGGCAAGGTAGAATGGAGTTGCTGAGAGGATGAATAGAACATTGAATGAGTACGCAAGGAGCATGAGGATACATTCTGGATTACCAAAGACGTTTTGGGCAGATGTTGTGAGCATGGCTACATACTTGATTAATAAAGGACCATTAGTTCCTCTGGCATTTAAGATTCCAGAAGAGGTATGGATAGGAAAAGAACTCAAGTACTCTCACTTGAGAAATTTTGATTGCACTGCTTATGTTCATGTTGATCTAAAAAAGAGAGATAAGCTTGATGCTAAGGCTGTGAAGTGATACTTCATAGGCTATGGTTCTGACATGTTTGGATACAGGTTTTGGGATGATAAAAATAAAAAGATCCTGAGACATTATGATGTGACATTTGCTGAAAATGTCATGTACAAGGATAAAGAGAAGACCGATTTAAAGATTATAAAGTAAGTGAGAATTGAGTTTGAGTTGAAGAAATGTCGACCCAATGATATTGCAATAGGACCTCGAGAAACTCTAAAGATTGTTGCTAAAGAACCAGAGGCAGAGCAAGTGATACCTGAGCAGGCATTGAGGAGATCGTCTAGAACCATCAGAGCACCAGATAGGTATTCACCTTCATTACATTATCTATTGCTGATTGATGAAAGGGAATCAGAGTCTTTTAATGAGGCCCTATATGTGGAGGATTCAATCAAGTTAGAGCAAGACATGGATGATGAGATGTGTTCACTTGAGAAGAATAACATATTGGTGCTGACTGAGTTACCTGCAAGGAAGAGAGCTTTATTGAATAAGTGGCTGTTAAAAATCAAGGCTGAACCAGATGGTAAAAGGAGGTTCAAGCTCGGTTAGTAGTTAAAGGATATTCACAAAGGAAAGGTATTGATTATGCTAAAATATTTTCTTCTCTTATGAAATTAACTACTATCTGAATTCTGTTGAGTATTGTTGCATCGGAGAATTTGTATCTTGAGCAAATGGATGTAAAAATAGCATTTTTACATGGAGATCTAGATAAGGAGATCTATATGCAGCAATCAGAAGGATTTGTAGTTCCAGGCAAGGAGCACATAGTGTGCAAGCTCAATAGGAGTTTGTATGGACTGAAGCAAGCACTGAGACAGTGGTATAAGAAGTTTGACTCCTTTATGGCAATAATGGTTTTCATAGGAGTGAAAAGGATTAGTGTTGTTACTTCAAGAAATACACTGATTCTTACATGTTTCTACTCTTGTATATAGATTATATGCTAATTGTAGGATCCAGTATGAGGGAGATAAACAATCTAAAGGCAAGCCTGTCTTCAATGTTTGAGATGAAAGATTCAAGTGCATCAAAGCAAATTCTTGGGATGAGGGTTTTTCGGGATAGATCTACTGGTACTTTAAATCTATCATAGGACCAGTACATTGAGAAGGTGTTGTTTAGATTCAGGGTGAATGATGCTAAACTCAGGACTACTCCATTGGCAAATCATTTGAAATTATCAAAGGAGCAGTCGCCCAAGATAACTGAGGAGTGGGACCATATGGTACTTGTTCTATATGCTTCTGCAGTTGGGAGCTTGATGTATGCTATGGTCTGCACTAGACCTAATATAGCATATGCAATGGGAGTTGTTAGTAGGTACATATCAAACCTAGGGAAAGAACATTGGGAAGCTATGAAGTGGCTTCTGAGATATCTTAGAGGTATATCTAGTACTTCACTTTATTATGGCAATGGTAAAGTGGTTCTACAAGGTTTTGTGGATGCTGATCTTAGTGGGGATGTGGACTCAAGCAAGAGCACATCCGGGTATATCTACACTATATATGGAATAGTAGTGAGTTAGATGTTCAGGCTTCAGAAGTGCGTTGCCCTTTCATCTACTGAGGTTGAGTACATTGCAATAGCTGAAGCTAGGAATAAGATGATATGGCTGGCAGATTATTTGGAAGAGTTAGGCAAGAAGCAACCCAAGAAGATTCTTTACACAGATAGTGAGAGTGCCATACAGTTAGTGAAGAACCCGGTCTATCATTTGAAGATAAAACACATCAGAAGATAGTACCATTGCACTCGCAGATCAGTGGAAAAAGGTTATATGTGTTTGGAGAAGATAGAGGGTGCAAAGAATCTAGCAGACTTATTAATAAAATGTGTTGATGTTGGGAAACTGAGGTTGTGCAAAACCTTGGTTGGTATTCTATAGCTTTTACAGACGTTGCGATGCATTGAAGATATTGATGATGTAGGAACATTTTTTTGAGAATGCATTTTTGGGTTGACTGGATCAGTCTCCAAGTGGAAGAATTGTTAGGTTATGGAGCCTGATGTTATATTTGATGTACTATCAAATCAATCTCATTCATACGGTTCAACCCTTTAGGCTGTACCTTTATTATTCTCCATGTAGCTATTTTATAGCGTGTATTCTTTGTAACAATATATAATCTGAAATCATCAATACATAGTTATATACCGTTGTAGAGTTTTCCATTAGTGTTACCACGTATATCATTTCTCCGTGTTTTCTCTCTCTCTAGTTTTGTGCATATTCTTCATTTTTTTCTTTCATCTTGAATCATGAGTATGTATGTGTTCGATCCTAACAACCCTGACATAGTTTCAAACCTTCCTTTTGTATTATACTAATTAATTGATCATAAGTTAATAAACTATAAGGTATAGGGTTTCTAAATTCTTATTTTATATTATTTCTTACTCTCTCAGGAAAAATGGAAGTCCAACTAAAAAATTTTCTTTCCAAAAATCCTTATTAGAATCTTCCCTAAGCATTATACAAGTTAAAAATGTTGTTTTATAATACTAAAAGTCATTTAACTTTTTACATCTAAGGTTGCTTAGTAATTCTGCGTTTTTATCTTTTAAATGATCTGGATCTCCTATAAAATGTAATGCTATAGTTAGAATTAATATAGATACAACATTTTGTAAAGTATTGCCATGTTCATCTAATATGGATGTTCCATCTTCATAGGTTTTTATAGCATTTAATACTTCTAAGTGTTGACTATCTATTAAATGATTATCCTACCAACCTTTTAATTGACCTATAAATCCTGTAATAATTAATTATAGTTTTATTAGAAGTATTTATTTATGTTCTATATGCATTTGTAGCCATTACCATTTGTTGTAATAGACTAAGAATATTGTATTCAAATAAGTTATCTATATTCCATTCATATACAGAAGAAGCATTATATTTATATTGTGATAAAATGTTTGGTCTATCATTAATACCAAGGTCTGGTGCTAAAACTATTTATTGATTATGAGTTATATGATTTATTTGTGGACTTAATGTTTTACTAAATGTTTCTAAATCCTCAGTCTCAGGGGAACAGTTTTCCTCTGATTCTGAAGTAATATCCTCTGATACAGTATTAATTATTTTAATTCCAGATGTTGAAGCTATGTTTTTAAGTTGTTCCTTTATTGCTTTTACAAAATCAAAATTTTTATCTTCTTTTATTTCTTTTTGACTATTAATAAAAATTTGATATGGTTTAAAAATATGAGTTTTTAATTTCTTTTCTTTAGAATCTTCTTTTGATTTAATTTCCTTTCCTTTAATAGATTTTTCTATCATATTTAATTATTTTCCTATACTACAAATATGTGCATTACTAAAATTATTTTATTTTAAAAGTTTTCTTTATGGATCATCTTCTATTATAATTTTAAAGGGTTATGTTATATATATATATGTATAATATAATAATATAATAATTACAATATGATAATTATAATTATATGTACATATATAATTAATACATATCACAAAACACATAAATACACCTACTATAATACCATTTCCTCCTTCCTTTCACTGTTATACATACCACTATGCAAAATGCAAATATAATCACCTTTATATATCAATTATATCACATCATTATGCATGAATAAATTAATAACCAAATAATAAAAAATAGTCACAAATCATCAAACGTTTATCTACCCCAATCTTTTATGAACATTAACTTGCACTTTTAAATAGCATTCAAAATACCAATTTACTCTTAACACTCTACTCTTCTCTTTATATAAAGATGATGCATTCATAAAGCCAATAGTAAATTATTCTGACTTTGATACAACATATTGGAATACACATTCTAATGCTCTTAATCAATATCACCCCTCTTACACTGTTATTCCAAAATTCAAACACCAACAAAGCAACTCTAAATTGGCAACAATAGGTTAGCTAATCTTCTTTCTCAAACCTATTAGCATAACTCTATGATGATATTGTTCTTATGATTTGTTGTACTATTTGTGACATTTTTACTTATGAAAAAAGTTTGGGATTATTGTGTTATTATTAGAACTCTGTCAGATTTTCATTAACATAAATGCTTGGAGAAATGACCAAGAATGAGAACTTTGCTAAGGAAAATAAATTAATCTCTACTTCTTAGGCATATAACACTATCATAAGATAATATAAATCACTAATCAATCTTTAAAACTATAATAACAACCTAGAAAAGCCTTAAACTTAATGAGCCTAAAATATAAGTTTCAGGTACACTTCCCTCATTATCATTAATAGATAAAGAAAAAGTTCTTAATCACATGTAAAATGTATTATCGTTGCAGGTACATCCTCTTTCCCTGACTCTGAACCTGCTCCCACACCTACATCTATTTTTACCAATACTCAATCTCAACAATAGGTAACTTCATTTCATTGCCTGTTTACCATGATTCTTCACATTCTATTAACTAACTCATTCCTCTTTTTATAGGCTGATTCTTGCTTTGTATCTCGGGTGATACCTCCTTATCACATAACTGGAGAACCAACATTCCTTACCTAATGAAACATGGTGAGGAGCTTTTCTATAGTAAAACAATCTCTCCAATTACTTTTGTTAAAGCATGACCTTGATTTCCAAATAGATGAGCCAAGTTGGTGAATGACTTAACCTCACACTTCTCTGATCTGTGGGAGAAAGCTGGAATCTGGCATTTAATCCAGCTATCCATAATACAGATTCCTTTCTCAGCTTCTTTACTTTTAATAGCCTACCATTTCTAGTCAAAGGATTGCAACTCTTTTATATTTCAAGCTATTCTCATGTCCATTACCTTTAGAGATATACTTGCTATTATAGGTTTATTAGTGGTGGGTGTTCAGACATCGATTCTCATCAAGAGTAAAAAATCCCTTAATGGTTATAGCATGAATTATTCCACCCATGCAACTTTGATTAAAGATGTGGTGGGTTAGGTACAAGATCTTAAGACAGAGCATACATATTTCATATGATGTCTATAATGCAAACTAATTTTCTACCCTTTATCAACTTGATCAAGCAGTGAGTACCTTCTAGTGACTTACTTCATTGCCCATGGAGGGAGGTGTACACTTAGCACTATGCTATTAATTGTAATCGATAATGATCTTTGATATACCAGAAAACCTAGAAAGTTTCTAGCTCTTACCCTAAAGGTACATTTCAGTGGGTTTAGCTTAAACTGGTATTTCCTAAATCCTTCAAATCCATTTCTCAACTGGCCTATGTGTTCTTTCTCATTCTTTGACTTGACTACTATGTTATCAATATATACTTCCATTATTTTGATAATTAAGCTATGAAAAATCAAATTTATAACCCTTTGGTAAGTGACACCAATATTTTAAAGGCTAAATGACATCATTAGCCATTCATAGGTACCCATTGCTCCTAGATATCTAAAGGCAGTGTTAGAAATATCATACTTAACAATGGGCACTTGATTGTAACCAACAAAATAATCATAAAAAGTTAATATTTCATTATTAGTAATAGCATTAATCAATATGTGATTAATTAGCATGATATAAATATCTTTGGAAGTGGTAGTATTCAAATCATGAAAATCCACACACACTTTTAATTTACCATTCTTTTCTATATAGAAACTACATTGACTATCACATCTATACTCGTTGATACTATTTTAAAAATGGTTATAATTATGTTTAATTATATTTTTGATTTTTTGACAATTAAATTCTTAGTATAAATAATGGTTTATGAAGTGGAATTATTACTTAAATATTTAAATTATTTTATAGTATACCTACAAATATTTGCATAGTTTGTATTATTTGGGAATATAGTTAATATTGATGAGGGATCCTTGTTAACAATCTGATGCAACCGTCGATGAAGCAATTAGTTATTTATTTAATTAATTACTTATTTACTTAATTAATTATATATTTATTTATAGACACTAGACTAAGTTTAGCTAAAGATTTTAATTAAATTATATATATATATATATATATATATTTTAAATTGCCTATTGATTTATTTTTACATGATGGATAAGTGTCATTATGGATTTTAATTCATTTCATGGTGAAATGGTTAATAATATGCATAGTGTAGCATAACATATTGAAATAAGTATAAAGAAATTTTAATAAGTAGATAATATTAATACAAGATGAATCAAATTTGAGCGATGAATCAATAAATAGGTATTGTTATATTGTTGATTATCAATCATGGTATGACTTGTTAATTATTTTTTTAATTATTTCATTATTTATCATTTATTTACTTAATAATGTTTATTTAAGAAATTAAAGTAAGTATAGTTAATAATTAAATTATATGTAAATATTTTATAATAATTTAGTTAAGAAAGGAATAATGATATAGTCATCCTGTGTAGAGCAAATTGAATTTAAATGATAATTAAATAGAAATAATCAAATGGTTATATGATTAGTTAATAGAATAATCAAATCTTACATTGGTATAGATATAATTATTAATTATACATATTTATATTTATTAAAAGCATTATTGATTAATGTCCCAAGGGCTGAAAATAAACATAAAGAGAACCAAGATACACATGAGGGCACAGATTCAAGTTAAGTAATAGGGTGAATGCATGAAGGATTATAGATTATTGGACAAGAATAATAAATTTTACCACTTAAGGAGGATCTTATATAGGATGGACCATGATTTCTTTAAGGCCTTGGAGTAAGATTATATATAGAATCTTCTTAAGAAATATAAAGAGATTTTTTTAGTTAATAAATTAAGGAAACTTAGATGAAAATAGAACTGTTAGCAGCAGTAAAGGAGCCTTAGGCATGTGAGATATTAGGTTGATTATATTCATTATCTAATACAACCTTGAAGAAGAATTTTATTGGAAAATCTATTGTAAATTAGGTAATCTGATGTAGTTAACAATTTTGGATTGAAGCGTGCATGATTGAGCAACCAATTGATCAATATATACATGTATTATTAGTTGTTTAAGTGATGGTTGCCTATTCCTTATAGTAAAATTGAATTAAGCCAAGAACTTGATGGAATTTACTGCTACCATATATGCTAGACTAACGAGATAATATCTGATTGTTTCATTTGTTAAATGTTTTGTGATGAGGATTGTAATCTTGTGTTCTTTTGTGTTCATATATACATGTTAATAAATTTTTAGAGAGTATGATTGGTCATAAATTAAGCAGTATGTGTGAATATTATAATATATGAGTATGTTTAGAGGAGGTTTGGTCATGGAGATTATTTTTAACATTAGCCTTATGAATTATACTAACATGGTTAGTTACTAGGTTAGTATACTTGATTGGGTTACTGACAAGAACCATGTTTAGTTGCTTGTACACATGTATTAATTATCAAAACTTCCTTAAAGAATGTGAAGGAAGGTTGATGATACTAACCAAGATTTGCATTAGGAGTAAATTTAATTAGAGAGAGATAAATCTCTCATTAAGATTTTAAAATAGAACTTAGTTAAAAAGTAATTTTATTGTTCCATCTAAAGTTTAAGAAGTAAATTGATAATAACTAAAGTATGGCTACCATTGTTTGTAAGCATATGAGACAAGAAATTAGTGATTAAGAAACTAGCTGGTACGTAATAGTGAAAGAATATATGAGAAAGGTGCACAAGGTGTAAACAAAAAGTTTGAAGCTTTGAATAATGAACAAAGAATGAAAAATAAAAATGAAATTGGTTCGAAAGAAGAAAGTGAAGGTGATCTGAAATATATCATTGAAAATTCTAGGGAAGAACAAAGGCCTAGAGAAGAGCAAATGGCAAGAGCTATGATGAATGTAGAAGGATGCTTGAAATAAAAGGATTTGCATAATATGGCATCATTTATTACTAAGCATGAAATGATAGCGTTTAAAGGAATGTTCTAGAGCTTGTATATGTGTACTTATTTTATTACAAAAGCCTATATAAATACAATATGAATGGAAAGGAAATACACATGGTTTTACAATAATAATAAAAACATTCTTATCATGGTATCAAAGCAGTAACAACTTCTATTTTGCCAGCAGGGTAGGAGTTATTGAGGTCAATCTTATGGTGTTGACCGAAGGTTCCACCATCACCTTGCACCATTTCAATCAACCTGGCCTAATCCTGGTCAACGTATAGCTAATGAGATCAAACTACATACCCTGGATTCATTCTATGCTTCCTAGGTAAAGTGCTCATCTCGTAGAAAACCAAGAAGCAAACCACGATTAGCAAATCCTCAACAGAAGTCAAGTATCAAAGCATGGCTAAAACAATAAGAGAATTAAAATGGATAATTTACTTGCTGAATGATTTTCAAATTTCTCCAGATCTACCGATTACATTACACTACGATAATCAGGAGGCTGTTCACATCATAAAGAACCCAATTTTTCATGAAAAGACTGAGCATGTTACAATCGACTGCTATATGGTTTACGATAATATGAAAGAAGGTTTAATCCAGGAGATTCATATCACTGTACCTTTATATTTCTTCCTGTGTTACTATTTAGGATTATTATTCATTTTGCTTTCCTTGTAACAAAAAAAAACGCTTCCTCTGAAATCATTAATAAAATTCAAGCCGCCATGGAGTTTGCCGGTTGGTGTTGCCACGAAAATCACTTCTCTTTGTTTTCTTTCTCTCCTTAGTTCGATCCTAACACCAATTGCCGCTTTCATCTTGTAGAGGGGATAAAAGAATATATGAGAAAGGTGCATAAAGTGTAAATAGAAAGTTTGAAGCTTTGAATGATGCATAAAGAACTGAAAAGAAAAATGAAAATGGTCTGAAAGAAGAAAGTAAAGGTGATATGAAACATATCAATGAAAAGTCTAGGGAAGAATAAAAGCCTAGCGAAGAGCAAACAATAAGAGTTATGATGAATGTAGAAGGATGAGTGAAATGAAAGGGTTTGCATAATACGATAACATTTATTACCAAGCATGAAATGATAATGTTTAAAAGAATGTTCTAGAGCTTGTATACGTGTACTTATTTTGTTACAAAAGCCTATGTAAATACAATATGAACGGAAAGGAAATACACGTAGTTTTACAATAATAAAAAATACATTCTTATCAAATAGCAAAGGAACTTGTTGTTTCTTGAATTTAAATCGTAATATATATATATGCTTTTGCTAATGAGTGAATAATAAACTAAATACCTAAACTATTTTGATAAATGAATTAATGGATATGGGAATGATCATTGGGGACGTGAGGTATGGTATTCTGAAGCTGTTGAATGGATTCTTTTATGGAAGTGGATTGGTAAGTGTTTGAGTTCCAATCTTTCTTGAAAGCCATGGCCATTTGGTGTGAGTTGTAAGTGCGTACATGCACTTGCTTATAGAGGAACAGTAGTTGGAGAGAATCTAATTTAAACTAATGAAATGGATGGCTAATACATTATGAGAACATGTAGGGAAAACTCACTCATACATACATCCCTTTTGTATTAGAGGTGTGATTTTATGATAGCATTTTCATGCCATATTTATGTCAGTTAATTGCTAAATTATATGCCAAATTATACAAGGAAGAACAGAAAATAAGTTGACTATACTTCTCACTAAGAGAATGTTGTATTGACTATGGAATAAACAGATAACTACAAAAAAGATAAAAAAAAAAAAAAAAAGTAAGTGTGTGTATTAGCAACCTTAGCAGTATCTAGTCCGATTAACATTTTAATCCCTCTTTGGCCTTGTTGTGAATTAATATCGTTAATAATGTATGTGCTATAAAACTAGATTATGGATGGAAGGTTCCACATAGTTGCTTGCATGGTAAGAAGTCGAAGTTAACTTAAGTGAGATTAATTGGTGGCTAATGAACCATAGAAATGTGTACTTAGAACCCACATGCAACCCCATTCCACCTCACTATAATGCATGATTTTGGATAATGTATGACTTTGGATAGCAATCAAACCTATGTATTATCTAAGTATTTAAGTTAATTAGAAGCTAGAAATGTACTTCTTATAATGATACTAAGTGGTGAACAATTCTAATAAAAATATAAATAATTATATGCAAAGAAATGAGAATAAAACTAAATTAATGAGCAATGTTCATTAATAGTTGAGCTAGCTATGAACAAACTTTACTAAAAGAAAAAGGAAACTAGGGACCTTTATTCAATCTTAGTATCAAGGGATATAATACCATTACCCTTAGCGGCCAAAATTGAATATTCAAATGTGTAATATTAAGTAGTTCAACTCGAGAAATTAAACTTAATAAATGCACTCCATTAGCTTATATACATAATCTTATAAACGAACGATATCTACACTATAGTCAGATGTATATAAGAGATTGAAGTATATGATTAAAGTAAATTATTTAAATATAATAAAATTAGGAATTTTCCAAAAATATCAAAAATTGAAAATTATTTTGAAACATATTTTTTTAAAAAATTATGAAAATAACCAATTTTAAAAAATATTTGTAAAAATAAAATTTTTCAAGTTTACCTTGATACAGATTTATTATGAAAAAAATTGTTATTTTTGAAAAAGACTGTTATTTTAATAAATATTTAAAAATTATTCAATATTAATATTATTATTAAATAAAAAGTGAAATATAACATATTTATAGTTATCTCGTAAAATTATTGGAAAAGTTAAAGATATTATGTTTATTTTCTTTTAATTATTGATTTTGATTATTTTATTAATAAAATAATTTTAAAAAATTTAAGTTGTCAAATTGAAAACTTATATTTATTATTCTAAAATAGATCAGATCGCAGAAAGGAATAACAGACAGAATTGTAGGAAATTTTGTAATAATGATGGAAGGCTGGTTACCATTATAAAATTCAAACACATAAAGCCACGCTATGATGTCAATCATTCACCACCCGGTCGAAGTGTTTTTTTGTCTTTTAGCATTAAGAAAATGAAATTACAAACAAAGCTTTCTTTAATAAAAGTAAATTAGTGTATAGTTCAATAGTATATGAGATATTGGATTATCTCATTCAAATTGATTTCTCATTATCCCATTATTTTATTCGGACCCTTTAACTAACATGATATTTAGACCAAACAAATTAAATGGTAATATGTATGAAAATATTAATTAAAAAGATTTGTTTCTTTGCATAGATCTGGATTTGGGAATTTTCATATTTTCAGCCTAAATGAACCAAATTGATAGTGAGATATTCAAATTTTGATACAATGAAGTTTAATAGAAACTTGGTTAATTCAGATACTGTTATATTTTTCAGATTCAAATAATAATAATAATATAATTTCAAACATGTAATTTATATAAAACAAAGGAAAAGGAAGCGAGAGATGAAACATAAATCATGGATCAAGCCCTCGGGGGAGGGGTTGCGGGGCTGGGGGGAGGATGGGAAGATGGAGAAGAACAAGGCCAAATCTACAATAGAGGACAACTCACATTAATGGTCTCACGTAACCCTATCTCAATTCTTAAGTCTCGGTGGATGCATCTCTATTGAGCTTCATTTTCTGTCATGGTAAATACTTTTCTAGATTAAATAATTTATTTTAAATTTAAAATATATTTTATCTTCTGTTATTGCAATAAATATGATTTAAAATTTAAATAATATATGTTTATTGATTTAATTTAATAAATATAATTTGA
Source organism: Dalechampia spathulata (assembly GCA_948192965.1). Taxonomy (NCBI): domain Eukaryota; kingdom Viridiplantae; phylum Streptophyta; class Magnoliopsida; order Malpighiales; family Euphorbiaceae; genus Dalechampia; species Dalechampia spathulata. The sequence goes on from CANYBF010374675.1 coordinate 28,592, forward strand.
ACAAAAAAATTATCTTTCTTTCGTCCATCAAAACATTTATTTATCAAACTAAACTTTGAAGTATTATCCACAGGTTCCAAGTTAGCAAACTAGTGGTCACTATTTTAAATTAGTTAAAATTAGCTTACTTCAATGTATAAAATGGTTTTAGAAAATAAAGATAGTGATAAGATGTATTTTACATAGAATATGAAAAGATAAAAATGATTTATAATTGCTATTTAAATTACTTAGTTAATTTGGATTAATTATCAGATCAATAATTTAAGATCAAAAAATAATTAACTAATATTATATTTGATATTATAACGATTATAGATCTTATTTAGGGTTAAAAGGTAATTCAAAATATTAAGTTTTGATTTTGAATCTCAAAAGCTGCATGAATAGACCCTTTTATCCCATGATAAGATACTTGTTTGTTTCACAACATTAAGAAAAATAATATTTAATATAGCTCAATTAATATATTTCTCGTAATACTCCTAATAAATATAAAATCGTTTTGAATTTTTTAAAATACTACTATTATTATTTGGGATTGAAGAAAGAAAATAAAAATATAAACTTGAAACTTGAAACTTTAATGATTTTTATTTGATCACATTGCAACTTAATTTGTGTCAAAAAGAGAAGCAAATGGCAAAAAAAAAAAACAAAAAAAAGCAAAAGTAACAATGATACCATGGAATGGAGGGAGTAATAGCTAAGCAACTACCTAGACTGGTCTGTGTTTAATTATTTTAAATTAATAAGTTAGATTTAAAAATTAATCGAATGAATTATGTTTAGATTATCATAAATTACATTATAAAGTTTAATATTTATTTTTGCTATATTTATAAATTATTACTTGCAAATGTTGTATTATGGTTGCATTATAACATTCAAATTGAAAGTAAATTGATTTAATTGGTGCAAAATAAATATATACAACAGTATATATCAAAAGTAATTAAAATTCCAATAGATACTAATAATTTGACTTATTATTAGTATTAATTTGAATTATGATCAAATTAGCCTCTTTTAAATTAACATTGCTAAATATATTTTAGTATTGCACAAGCCATTGAGATGTCCTGAACATACTAATGTGTCAATGATCCTAATGCTTATCTAAATTATTATAACTTACATTCATTAAATGACAAATTTGAATATAAACTTAGTGGTGCTCAATAAAAAGTGAATTTAAACAAGATTTACATAGATGTTCAGTAAAATTATGAATCAGTTAAGCAATCAAAGCTCATCGCTCATTTATGTTAAGATATCACATTAAGTAACAATAAATAGTGTAAACTACTAAGTAGGTAGTATAAATGCATTATACTAGTATACACTATGGTACCATTACATATACATTATTCATCATATTTGAAACTAGTAATAAAACCATTTTAAAGCAATGAATTTAGTTATGTATAATTTAGTTATGTATCATTTAATAGAGGTATATAAAATATTAATGAATGCAATTTATGTATCACATTTCCTCTTTCTCTGCTTTGTTAACATTTGTAATTCTAAAAATTTTTCAACTAATTATTTTTCATTATGCACAATCTAGAGTAGGTAGGGCATAAATATCACTATGTACCAATATTAAACAAGGTATCAATAAAACCATATATCAATTTCATATATAGTATCAAAATCACTACTTATCATTTTTTTGGTAAGGAATCAATATCATTGCTTATTAGTTGTAGACCCTGACTTTTCACTCATGCAATGTAACTTTGGATTTTCTTCGATTTGACTTGTTACAGGTCCCTGATATCAATCCCGATTTGCATATATGCCTTTTAGCCTCCAATGAATGGTCTAAACATGCGAAACACATTACATTTTGCTTGTGGAAGGTAGAGCACATAGCATGTATTTTTTGATATGCGAAGCACATAATGCTACATGCTGCGCATGTTTGGTAGATATACGCATGGTGTATAGCCTTTTCCCATGCAAATCTAACATGCTCCATATATCACTATGCATTTATGACATAAATAATGCTTGATGACCATGGGGCACATATCCCAATGTGCCTAGGTTGGGTGGTGCACATAAGTGAAATTTGTGACATGTTGTGCATATACTGCTACATGATGCGTATATAGCCTTTTTTTGCACTATATGCTATGCATATATCACTATATGTTGTGTATATCCCTCTTAATTTCACAGAATCCCATATTATTTGCTAATTTTTTGGTAACTCACTACCCATACCAATAAATATAAGCCATATGTTTATATGAAAGAGGTCAAAAAATTATGAATTATGGCCAAATTTTGCTAAAATCACTTCTTACTTAATTAAACACTTAATTAAGTTACTAATTAGGATTAGAGACTAATTAATCCTCACTTTAAATCCCTAAACTCATTTAAAATCAAGATTAGAAGCTAATATTCATTGGTGAGTATTGGAATGCCTCTTCTTTTCTCATTTTCTCTTAATTTCTTTATAAGTTTATGATTTTTGCTTTGTTTTTCATTGATTGGCTTCAATCATGAATGCAATAGTAGCATTCTTAGCTTTTTTGTAGCTAGAATAATTTATGATAGTCATATATTCGCTTGGGTCTGTGGTTTGATTCATATTTTTACCTAAAAACTCAATTTTCTTTTGTTTCTACTCATTACATAAGATACACATCATAGTACATGTGATGCATATAGCCTATATGTGGTGTATATCATACTATATATGATGCATATAGCTGTCAATCTTATACTGTTTTGCAATTTCACTCATTTTCAGTTATTTTTGATGCTAATCAAAGTTTTCAATAGCATTAGTGGTTTCATAGTAACCCTAATGATCTAAATTCATCATACATTAATGCAATTTGATTAATTTAGGCTTTAAAATTAATATTCAAGTTAAAAGCTTCTTTAATTTGATGTTTATTGCAATTGATGTGATTGAGCTTAAATTGGATATGTTTGTCATCTCTAATTGATGCTTGGATGATATTAAAGTCCTTCAATTCCATTTTCCATGATTAATTTATATTGGTTTTGCTATTAAATTAATTAATTTGCTTGTTTTCTCAATTGAATGTTATTTAATTCTATTTTATTTATCACTTGACACGAGTAGCTTAATTGGATATTAATTCATTTCTAAATGATGTCACATGTGATCTTAGAATCTTTCGATTATGCTTATATGGGCAAGGCTTTTGCTGTAACTTAAAGCAAGGCTTGTGACCCATGGATTGGGGGCCTACTTGGAGCAAAAATGTAATCTTCTCAAAGGGCTACCTCAAAGAATGGGACAAACTTAAAAGAGTTATAAGATGGAATCGTCATTAAATGGTTTCGGATTTAGATAAACCAATCCATAGTATGAGTGCTATGTTAAACCCTTCAGAGATGGGTTCGAGTGGTGAAGATCTATTCCCTTAGAGTTTCAAGTTTGATTTTACCATTTTAGTCAAGTTAATTATCCTAGGCAGGCAAGCATTCATAAGTATGAAATAAGCAAACAACACAGTATAGCATGACAACAATCATAGTAGATATAGCATAGCAAATATGATATAGCAATCATGGCATGTCATCATGATATAACAATCATGGTGAAATTGAATATGGTATATGCATGACATGTGAGAAATGACATGACATAGAAATAACATATGAGAAATGACATGGTATAGACATGATATTTGAGAAATGATATGGCATAAGTATGACATGTAAGGTGACATGACATAAGCATGACATATAAGATGACATGATATAGGTAAGACATGTGAAACGATATAATATAGGCATGACATGTGAAATGATAACATCATATACGGATGACATATGAAATGATGACATAATATAAGCATGATATATGGAAGATGACATGACATAAGCATGACATATGAAAGACGACATGACATATGCATGACATGTGAAATAACATGGCATAGGCATGACATGTGAAATAATATGACATAACATACATCATATAGGAATGATAAAATAGGCATAGCAACACGAATAAAAATTAATAATAATAGCCCGACTAAAGGAGTCAAGGAAGATAGGGATACATGATGGATTAAGGCTAAAACATACATGATGGGAAAATAAAATAGAGGCCTATTATATTACATAGGATCTTTGACAATAAAAAAAATATGAGATGTTAAGTAACATCTCCTCTACTTGGGAAAATGCCTTGGGCAACACGAGCTAAAAATGCATGATCGGGTGTACCAACCATAAGAAAGTAAGTGTGCTTCTGACTTTTGAAAAAATAATAATTATGCAAGTAATAAAAGGACTATAAAAATACTATAGGTTCCTAGCTTTACTTACTTCTAAATCTTCTAAAATTGAAAATGGAAATGAAATTGAAGAAAATAAATTACTTCAATTGTTGAAATATAATTACAGTCCACAATGAAAACTTTCATAATATAATTATAATGTTGAATGAAAATAAATTTAAAGAAAAGTTGATGAAACTAAATAAAAGAAAATGATAAACTAAAAGGAAGCTAAATGTAATAATTTGATTTGTATTGTTGGTTGACGGAAGCTTTTTAGTTTGTTCTTGATAATTGAATGTTTGTTGGTTGATTTACAATAGTCTACCTTCTGACTTTTAGGAAATTGCCAACTTCACCATTTAATCTACACTTTCACATTTGATTCTAACAAAAACTTGATAAGGATTCTAAGATATATGTCCACTCCCCATTAACTGGTTGTTAATTTCAACTGATACCACCCATCCTTACTTTTAGCTTCGTATTTATTATTATATTCATTAGGTAGAATAATTCTATACTTTCAAAATAAAATTAGACATTAACAATCATATCAAAATGATTATTTTAGACTATATTGTTTAAAATCAATCCACAATAAAAATGGGTAAACAATATTTTATATAAAATTAAATAAAAAATTAGTTTTTAAAACTTAAAATTATTACTATTTAATTTTTATATTTATTTTTTATAAGATTATCTTAAAATTATTACTATTTCATATGAAATTAGATAAAAATTAATTTCTTAAATTAAAATTATTATCATTTAATTTTTATATCTATTTTATTTTATATAAAATTAAATAAAAATTATTTTTTACACAATAAAATCATTAGTATTTTATATAGAATTAATAAAAAATTATTTCTTACAAATTAAAACCATAACTATTTAATTTTTATATTTATTTTATTTTATATAAAATTCTATGAAAATTGATTTTTATAAATTTAAATCATTACTATTTTTTGTAAAATTAAATTAAAATTATTTTTATCAATTAAAATTATCACTATTTAATTTTTTATATTTATTTTATTTTATATAAAATTAAAGAGAAATTAAAATTAAAATTATTTTATTTTTATATTTATTTTATTTTATATAAAATTCTATGAAAATTGATTTTTATAAATTTAAACGATTACTATTTTCTATAAAATTAAATTGAAATTATTTTTATAAATGAAAATTATTACTATTTAATTTTTAATTTTTATTTTATTTTATATAAAATTAGATTAAAATTAATTTTTATAAATTAATATTATTTTTATTTTATGTAAAATTAAATTAAAGAATTATTATTTGATTTATTTATTTATTTTATTTTATGTAAAATTTGGTGGAAATTATTGCAATAAATTTAAACCATTACTATTTTCTATAAAATTAAATTGAAATTATTTTTATAAATTAAAATCATTACTATTTAATTTTTTATATTTATTTTATTTTACATAAAATTAGATCAAAATTAATTTTAAAAAATTAAAATTATTTTTATTCTTTACAAAATCAAATAGAAATTAAAATTATTATGATTTAATTGTAATATTTATTTTAAATAGGTAAAATTTTAGTATTTATATTTGATCTTAAATAAATTTTTAAGATAAAAATTAATGAGGAGAATAGTATCATAAATTTCCTTATACACTTTTTAATAAATTATGATATCCAATTTTTTTAATATGACAACAAATTTTATTATTTTATGAATTTGATAAAAATAACATTAGAGGTCGTAAAGAATAGAATGTTTAATTACCAACTGATTCATATTAAAAGCCTATTTTTTATATAAATTGATTTCATCGATTCTGCTTATTATAACAAAATAAATTGTTATTGCTTCGTTAAATATGTTTTTTCACCATCAAAAACTTTAATAATGTCAATGATCCAGCATTATTATATAATATTCAAGTGATAAATAAACGTTTGACACTACCAAACATAATTTTTGTAATTTCTAGCGGCAAAATTGAAGTTTATCCCTACTATACATAATTTTAGTGTTGAATAAATGTATGCATTTTAATCGCAAATGTAAATTTTTTTTATGTTTTATTCTTAATTTCAACCAGACTTGTCTCTTCATCCAATAGTAATCTTACTTGTTTACTATAAGACTTCACATTGGGGTCAATGTTGTTTCTATCATCAGAGATCCAAGCCTTTATTTAAAAAATAACACGTTGAAAATCTGTTATGTTGAGCAACTTTATGAAGATATCTACGATCTGATCTTTAGGACTTACATGGACAATAGAGATAAAACCACTTTTAACACTATTTTGAATGGTGTGGCAATTAATTTTAAGGTGTTTGGTACGTTCATGGAAAAGTAGATTTGCCATAATGTGTTGAGCTACTTTTTTATCACAATGAAGAGGGATCGAGAGATGAGGTTCAATGTATAACTCTTACAAAAAGTATGAGATCCATTTAAGTTTAGATACGGTCTTAGCCATATTATGATATTCTACCTTAGCAGAAGATTTGCTAGCTATTGGCTTTTTTTTTTTCCATGAGATTAAGGCATTTTCAAGAAAAATGCAAAACCCAATAAGAGATTTACGTGAAATTGGGCATGCAACCCAATTTACATCACAAAAAACAGAAATCTTTAGTGCATTAAATGCAGAAAAGAAAAGTCCTTCATCTAGAAACCCATTCAAGTAGTGAACCACATGTAAAGCTACTTTTAAATGAATATTTCTTGGCTCTTGCATGTATTGATTTAGTTATTGGGTGGCATATGTTATATCGGGATGAGTCAATACGAGATAAAGCAACCTTCATACAATTCATCGATAGGGCTCTAGGTTAGATAAATATAGACTCAAGGCATCATGAAGCCAAGTTCCACGAGGCAATGGAAATGAGGTAATAAAAGCATCCCCTTAACTAATATCTTCAATAAAGACCCCTTGTATATTTTTTTGGTTAAGAAACATGCCTGAACTTGAACGAGCAATTTTAACTCCCAAAAAATAGTTTATTGGTCTTAAATCTTTGATTGTGAATTTTGTATACAAGAATTCCTTCACCTTGGAAATTTTAGACAAAATTTCCCTATAGATTAGCATGTCATCCATATGCATAATTAATACCAAAAAGTCATATGCCTTCCTTTTAGTAAAAAGACAAGTGTCAACTTCAGACTAAGTAAATCCATATTGAACTAATTTGGAGATGAGCTCTCGAGTCCAAACCCTTCCTACCTATTTAAGCTTGTATATGCTTTTAACTAGTTTATACAGTTGTCCATTTTTTACCTTTTGGTAACCATCAAGAGGGATCATAAATAATTATTCTTCTAATTTTCCATGCAGGTAAGCATTGTTAATATCAAGTTGATGAATATGCTAATGGAAAGATGTAGCAATAGCCAATGGAAAGATGTAGCAATAGCCAGGAACACTAGAATAATAACTAGCTTGGTGACCAGAGAGAAGCTATCAAGAAAGTCAGTTCCAGGTTGTTGACTATACCCTTTTGCAACTAAACGGGCTTTAAATCTATCAATTAAGCCATTTACTAAGTAATTAATTTTGTATACCCATTTTGATGGTATAACTTGCTTTCCTGTAGGTATATCAGTAAGGACCTAAGTATTATTTAATTCAAGGGCTTTTTATTAAGATTGCATAGCCTGAATCCATTAGTCATCCTTGTATGCCTCTAGGTAAGATTATGGTTCTCGGATAGTTAATACATTTGCAAGAAAGTTAATGTGTTACGTTTTAAATGCGGGTGATGTGGAAAAAGGTTATAGTGATGATATGGTAGCATTTACAATAAAGTAATTTAATAACTACGATCGTATTAAGCTTCTAATGCTTCTTATAACATGTAAGATTGTATATTATGGTACCTTATTATTGGGTTGGTTTTTAATGGTGTTTATGTGATCTATTGAATTTTATGATGGTAATTGAACTATATGAGATGAATGTTATGATGAGATTTTTATTGGTATCTCTTAGTTTATGAGCGAACTGTTTGATATATAAACTTGTAAGGAGTGTATTGGAATGTCTAAAGGATCCAAATGATGTATGTGTGCCTTTCCATGAAAAGGAAATTATGTCTCATAAACGTCGATGTCTTTTAAAATCAAGACTTCTTTATGTTCTAAGTCAAAAGCCTTGTGTGCTTTGAAATTGTTTGCAAACCAATGGAAATACATTTGAATGCCTTCATAGAAAACTTTGATTTTTATGGAATGATATTGCTAGCAAAACAAAGATTATCAAAGCCATGAAACTGATTATAATTGGGTTTTTCTGCATGTAAAATCTCACAAGGGGTTTTCTAGTCTAAAATTTTACTTGGTAAAACATTTATAATTTTAGTGGCTATCAAAATTGACGTACTCCAATAAACTTTAAGCAAACTGAATTGAAATAAAAAAGATAGAGCAATTTGAAGTAATGATTTATTTTTTCATTCTACAATACTATTTTGCTGAGGTGTGTAAGCACAACTTCTTTGATGTTAAATCCCTTGGTTTTGAAAAAAATCAATTAAAATTGATTTATGAATTCTGTTCCATTATCAGTTATGATAATTTTGACTTTTTCAAAAACTAAATTTCCACTAAAACAATAAAATCCTTAATAACATGATGAACACTGGTTTTATCCTTTAGCATATATGTCCATATAGCTCTAGAATAATCATCAACTATTAGTTATAAATTTTATTATTGTATAGGGACCCTATAAGTCAAAATGTAATAATTCAAGAGTTTCTTTTATGTTAATTTTACTTTTATGAAATAACTTCCTTTGTTATTTAGAGAAATGACACATATTACACACATCCTTTTCCCTAAGTAGATGTTGGTATGAGAAAGTTTATCTTTTGATACATGTCCTAGTCTAGCATGCCATAAGGAATATTCTTTGAAATATTGAGCACAATTGCTAGAAAACCTATTATGGAAAGAACCATTATTCAACTCATAAAGGTCACTTTTGAGATTGGTAGTGGCAATAACTTTATTATTGACTAGGTCCTGTAAAACACACTTGTTAGAGAAAAAGGTGTCACACCTAGACCAAGTGTGCCATGCTCCCATAGAATAGCTAATGACTTCTTAAAAGAAAACCATTAGCAACCCTACAAGGGATAAACCATCATCTCAATTTATCATGTATGTGATACCAACATGCAATGATAAATAGGCAGAATAAAACTCAAAGCATCACATGGCGCACATACATAATACATTTACTGCCCACTAAAAAGATAAATAAATCAATACAATTATAAACTACACTAAGTCCTTGCCTTCAATAAATCCTTGCTGAATGGTTGCCCCGGGATCCGTGTTCTCTACTCAACTACTGACCTGCATCCATCAAATGACGAACGTTGAGTATATTACTCAGTGGTGCTATAACCATAACATACAATAATAACAACAAGGATGGATACGTGGTACAAGCTAAACCTTCTACTCGTACCGTAAACAGGCGTTACCTGTAACATATTTACGTGCCCTCGGGTGTCCGCTAATGGACTATACTTAGATCGCAAGCCCTCCTTAGGGAAACTATATCATCTCATTATTATATGCAATATAACTTATGACATAAGTTACAATTCCTATCATAAGACATATCACATCACACTTATATCATATCACATGTGAACATACGACATCCATATCATACATAACCCATAGACACCATAGTACATATTCACGTATGTCAGATATTCACATAACACACAGTTGCATCATCATGCTTTATGGTATATTTTCTGAATATTCATTCGTTAACCCCTCCTCCTTCATCATTAGTACCATCTATATCTCATCATTACTATGAGGACACCATCATTCTTAGTGTTCCTCCTTTCTATATCATTCTTTAGATATCTGTAACACATTCATATATGCACTCTTGATGCCCCATTCATCTTTTCCCTTACATTCTCATGACGTGTGAATGATAATGATAATGCATGAGGATGCATTTATGCTATGCATCACCCTCTTGTTTTCCTGTCATATAACAGATCCTTTCTTTTCTTTTATGATTGTGCACAATCTCTCTCTCATGCTGGGTCCCGATAAGTACCAGTACTCATCTCCCGAAGGAGGTCATATAACTGTATGGTGCCTTGCACCTTTATCCTACGGTAGGTCTTGAGACTCATCTCCCTTCTCGGGAGGTAATTCATCTAAACGATTCCTTTAAGGAATCCCATCATTATTATGACCCAGCATGATTGGAGCATATAGCTCTCTTTTCCTTTCTTTCTTCCTCCTTTCTCTATGCATGCCATGAGTGTATTCTGTTAAATGATGCATGACATGATATTTATGCAATATCTCATGATACCTTTTAGCACATTAATCTATCCAGGCATCTAATTAGCATTCATCATCTTCCATATCGTTCACATAAGTCATCATTCATGTAATCCTTGTACACATCATTATGCATGCTAGTCACATGGTTCATCATCCATATAGCTCACACATATTACCATTCATATCATATTTTATCAATCATTTCAATCACCACGTTCATAAACACATCTTTATTCATCATACACATATTTTCCCTAGGCATGTAAACACTTTATGCCTTTATCATTCTATCATGACTTACATGGCACATATCCCACAGATTCACAAGAATATAAACACATAAACATCAACTATTAATAATAAAGTGAGTACTTCCTACCCGTTGGTGATTTCTGAATAAAACATCTTTCGTAAGAAGCACTACCTGTAATGATGGCACGTCTAACATATGCTCGTAGTCCCCCCGTCGACTTCCTTTAGCCTTAGCTTTGCTATCTTGAGCTATTTCTTCTCTAAATTCCAAAACCCTAATGTTTAAGTGAGTTTAGGAGAGTTTGTCTTAAGAAAAATCAGTATACTTATCCGTTTTAACCTTTTTAAAAAGTCAATAGTTAGTCGCGTACGATCGTACGGATATTGGTACGCCCGTACCGACCAAAATACCCTGACAAACAAAACTCCTGCGAGGGACGGTACACCCGTACCCCATTTGGTACGTCCGTACGTCCGCAATCCACCTGACAAACCCAATTTTCTGCGAACACGTGTACGACCAGACCATCCTTTGGTACGCCCGTATGGTATTCCGTACGCCCGTACCACCAGCCATTGTTCTCTTCCTACCATTCTAACTCAATCCCAAGCTACCAAAACACATACAAAACACATACAAAACATTCATACAATCATACACGATCATACGATCATATCATCACAATCCGACTACAGTCCCAAATACATAGCACATACGCATGCAATCATATAAAACTCCTAGGGTCTCTAGTGTGGGTGTGACAAAAGGTGATAACTATTTGATTGTCTACAATGATTTTGCTCATTGAGAGTAAATTATGTCAGATTTTAGGAATGTGTAAAGTATGCTTAAAGGTTAGCTTTGGGTGAATAAGGATAGTTCTAACATAAGTGATAACTTATTAACTACCATTAGGTAATGTGACATAATTGTTAGAATATAGGGTGTATTTGCTAAACAAATTTGAAGTGGGTGTCATATGGGATGTAGCTCCTATATCAACTATCCATGAAGCAATATTCTTAGTAGAATTAAACAAGGATGTAGATGCATTCATACTTGCATAACCTGATATGTTATTACAACTAATGGAATCTATTATTTTTGGTCCTCCTTGCATGTATTTAGCTAGTTCTTGTTGGATAAATGAGGCCATTTCTGAGTTCTAGTCTTTGGAAGGACTGCATTCAAGTTGCAAGTCTAGCGGAAACTCCTCAATAATAATGTTAGCTTTTTCGATCATCTTCTTTGGGTTTGAAAATCACTCCAAGTAACCATGGATTTTAAAGCAACCTTCTTTGGCATGTCGTATTTTATCATTGTGAGTGCATTTTTTAAAAGGCCTTGTCCCTCTTACCATCATATCTCTTGTTGACCCCTTTGCTAGTATTACTAGGCATGTTTCGACTATACATAGTAAAGATATTAATGTTGTTTATGATATGAACTTTCCTTTGTTTCTCCGCAAACCATCAAATAGGCTTTACTAACACTATAATTATATGTCATTTAAACTCATGAGAAATTAAATAAGTTTATCCTCATTATTAGCTTTACTAATCTCTTTGGCAAAATCACATTTGCAAGCTAATAAAGGCCTTAAGACACCCATTTCATCCCAAAGTTTTTTGAGTTTAGTAAAATACATCTCATACCTTAACAATCATCTCACATTACTTGATAGTAGTTCACAAGTTATCACTTATGTTAGAACTATCCCAAAGCTAACCCTTAAATATACTTTGTACATCTAACCCTTAGAAGATTGAAATGAAGACTTGCATCGAAGACTACATTAACGTGACTTTTCAGATCTAACAGATCAGTCATGTCCTTCAGTTATGCTTTTGGCATTTTCTTTTTATTTCTTTTAATCTTCATAAATGGTTTATTTTGAAGGACGGGGATATTATATTTTGGGCCTTAATTATTCTCAGCCCAAGTTCTTTTTACACAAATATTTGCGGGGCAATTTCCCTATTTGGGTCAAATAAAATGAAAAATTCTTCATTTGGTGTGAAAATGAAAATATTTCCCGGTTTGGCGTATTTTTAAGTTGGTCGCCGGTTTTAGTAGCGGCCAACTGATGTGGCGACGTATTAATGACATGGCAGTCAAAATTTAAAGTTGGTCGCTGGTTTTACCAGCGGCCAAATTACATTTCTCCCAACCCTTCCAGCCCTGCCCGTCCCTCAGCCCTTCCCCCAGCCCCCTTCCCCCAGCCCCTGCCCGTCCCTCCCCTCCACTCCCCCTACTACAAATAATAATAAATAATAATAATAATAATAATAATAATAAATAATTTATTAATAATATTAATTTTAATTTTAATTTTAATATTATAATAATAATTATTAATATAATACAATATTAAAGTTATTATTAATTAATAATAATATTATTATTAATATTAAATTCATATAATATAAAACAATATTATAATAATTAATAATATTATCAAATAATAATAATTATTATATAT
>CANYBF010374875.1:0-12607 GCA_948192965.1 Dalechampia spathulata
TTAGCAATTTATTTACCTCTTTATGTTCTTGAGTTGTAATTCATGCTTATGATTGTTTGATTGTTAGAACGGGCCCTTTTAACATGAAAACATCGAATTAGTTTTGTTAATCGCTTTGAAAGAAGGTTTAACCTAACCGAATGAATTTAAGAACACCGAACAACAACTGCCTAAACATAGGAGTTAATTAGTTTGGAGGGATAAGGTGTAGTAAATGAACTTAATCACTAAAGGTAATCTTAACAGTCACAAAAGTAGGGTGTTAGCTTAGCTTTAGTAGGTAAAGACTCTTTTGAAAGAAAGAACTTTGTATCTAAACACTGCTTTGAAGTTGGTAATTATATTGATAATGAAGGTTTAATCTTTGTTCATCATCATTCAACCTTAGATTTAATTATATATTATATATATTTAGTAGTTGGTTTATGCTTTCAGTTAATTAAATAAACTATAATGTTGATTTACCTAGATAATCGATAAAATTAATAGCTAGTACTTAGCCGCTCTTGGTCCCAGTGAACGATACCCTTATACTGCAGTTGCGACTCGTATTCTTGCGATGACGTAATTACAATTTAAGGATTATAAATTTAAAACTTGTTGAAATATTATGCATGTGAAAATAACACTATTTATACGCCAACAACTTCTCAATAGCATTTTAACCATGACATGGCTAAAATGATATGAGTTTATAAAATATTAATTAAAAATACTATTTTTTTTCTCATTTTTCTTGTTATTTCTATGTTTAATTTTCAAAATCTGGATTTTGCCTAATAATTTATATCGCACATTGCAATTTTCCATGCAATATATGCCACACATTACCAATGAACGATATACATTGTATTTTTTCTACAATATACAACGCATGTTGCTTCATGAAAAATTAGTTTTTGCATTTTTCATATGATTTTCACCAAATATTTGAACTTTTTAGTATCATTTGAGCTTTTGAATCATTCGATGATCTAAATTTCATTAAGCAATTAAATTTCTTGAATTTTAGACTTAAAAATTGAGTTTTATTTCAAGAATTATTTATTTTACCAAACATAAATTAATTTAGGATGATTGAATTTAATTTCAAGTATTATTTAATTTCAAATGATTACTTAGAGGATTTTAAAATTTTTAAAATTAAGAAGGTCACCCGTCCTATAATTTCTCCAAGTCAAGCATGCTTAACTATGGAGTTCTTATAGAATTAGCATCAAAAAGGTAGGTGAACCTTGTTAATATGGTTAGTATCTATCAAATCTCTTAAACTATTCTTAATTATATAGTTTCATACATGTATAATCCTAAAATCACTTGAACTATTCTCAATTGTATAGTTTTATACTTGTACAATCTCGAAATCACTCAATTGTGCAACATTATCCTTACATAATCTAATGAGCACACTTCTTTAACTATGGAATTAGTTCATTCATGTACCCCTCTACCTAAAAGTCTGCTAAGATCCGTTCCTTATCCATGCTCTCTTTAGTATCGACGATCAGTCCTCGTCCTTATTGACCTTAGGTATCACATGTTACACGTCACCAATATGCACCATATATTACCAATGTACATTGCACATTCACTTAATATGCATGGAGAAAAGTGACATGTGTGAACTTCCTTATAGTACGAGTAAGATGCATGCTATGTTAGAATTATTCCTTAGGTGTATAATTATATTGAGGTGAGAGCACTTATGGTCCTACATGTAAATACCTTAAAATGACAATAAGAGTGTCTTTTAATGAACTTAGGTCAAGCCTTCAATTAACTAAGTAATTCAACTTATTTTTTGAATGAGGATAAATTAACTTATTACTATTCATTTTATATATTATAGTTTATTTCTTGATTTTGTATGCTTATGAAGGAAACCCTAATATATTATATTTTTAAAACTAATATAAAAATATACAATAATCTTATTTTGGTTTATGGTAAGCCCTACATAATTGAGTATTTATTCAAATTAATACTTAACAACCAAGGTCCTAGTGTTTAACACCCTCCTCATCATAGCTAAGTCTTAGATACTATGTTGGTTAAAAACGTGTAATAGGCAGTTAAAATTTTTTATAAAAACATATTTTACATAGATCTGGCAATTTAAATCATAAAACACAATCCATATAGAGAAAAAATAATCTCAATTGAGTAACACTTACATCAATTATCAATCTCATTCATTTTTGTTCATTAGAAAAATTATAGCAAACTTTTCTAATCCCCAATGTAAAAGATCTTTAAACTATCCACATAAGTTATATAATTGAATTAGTAATTGAATTACAAAAATTGTTTCAGAGACTAGTAGAAATGAAATAAGAAGAGAAGTTGAATGAATGTTATGTTATTTTTGAATCCTTAATTGTTCTTCCTTGAATCTGAATGTAACCTTCTTGATTTGCTTCAAAATTTTCTTTTCTTTTATGAATAAAAATGTAAGGAAGAAGAGAGGAGAGAGTTAGGTTCCTAAAACTTAAAATTATATTTTGATACCTAACAGGGCTTAGATGACACTAAGGCTGACTAAACAACTTATGCGAGATGACATATAAGATGACTTAATTTAGTCAACATATGATATGTTTGATACATCTCAAAACCCTAATTAGGCATGTGACAATCACATGATCATCCTCGTTTAGTCAAGTCATGCATGTACAAGTCATGTGACATATGCACATGCACAATCATATGCATGGTGTATACACTGCACTTGCAAACTTGTATCATGCATATCTAGAGTTTTGCTTGTCAGAATTACATGATCTTAATATCAAATCGAAGCTCTTTTCATACCCTATCCAATAAGCTTAAAAAATCCAAGTTATCTCATAACCTTGAAACAATATCTTATATTGAATCAACATTTATTCTCTATTTATGATCTCCTAACTTTTATATGTGACATTTTAGGTTCTTAGCATATTAAGAATATCTTATAATATTATTAAATATTATTTAATAATATCATATGTAAGTCAAGAGTGATATCTAGTCACACATCATGACTACCTAAATGTCAAAAGGTCACTAGTTTAATTACAACCCTTTCATATCAGATACCACTATAATAAACTCTTTTCACTATCTACTATCTCATTTAGATTTGAGTATGGATTAATATCAACTTAATTTATGATCAAGCATGTTAGATGATGCTCCAAACTTGATATTTCATTTATCATAATCTTTATTTCCAAAATGCCTTTATGAAACTCATTCACTTTTAGGCATTCTACTTTGGCTAGAGATTCTTGAATCAAAGATTACTACATGCATCATTGAGATAAAACCCCAACATTAATTTGAGGTGGTGAACCCTTTATTGATATACAAATATCTTCAACTACTTTATAATATACCCAACCTTCCAACTATGAATACCTCTACTGGAGAAATAAAGCACATGAGTCAAAGTATAGTAATCCATAGTTAAGATAACATTAATATCTCAAGTCTAAGGATACTTGCACTACTGATATGAGTGAGATTTATGTTTCACAGACATAGATTAATTATCCATATGAAATCTTACTAACAAGGTCTCTAATGAACTAGTATTATACTGTTCATTCACATGTTTACTTTAAATAATTCATATCATAGTGAATGAGAATCATCCCTTAAAGAAAGTATAATATATGTTAATATACTCATATTAATAATGTATAATCTTACTAATACTTAATTAGGGTAATTTAGATAAAGAGTATTTGCTTATAATAAGAATCTCATTTCATAAACTCTTTACGAATTTTCTTATATTGTTCCAATATCATGGACTTCATTATTTAGTTTAATATTTTAAGTAAAATAAGTATATAAGATATATTATATTGAAACAATGAATAATACCTCTTATTGATTAAATATTCAATTATAAAATTATATATAAGACATGATGCTTTAAAACATAAATTAACAGACTAGGGAAATATATATAAATAAATTTAAAGTAAAATTTTTTACTTTTCCAAACTCATCTTTGAAGGGTTTAACTAGTACTCATATTATAAGTCAGTTGAATCATTTTTCCAGAACCATCCAAGTGGTGACTCCAAAATTATGACCTTTTATGGGTCCATTTCATTCTTGAAAGGAATGTTGGCATAAGAGGCGATATTATTTTTAATGTTATGAATTCAATAAGTTTTAAATTTATAGGTCCTTGTTACAAACCTATGCCATTGCAAGAGTACAAATTATGAATGTAGCACAAGGGTATAGTTTACTAGGATCAATAGTAAGTTAAGTACTAGCTATTAATTTCATTGATTATTTAAATAGTCAAACTTATTAAAAATCAATTATTACATCAGAAAAGTATATAATTAAACATGACATATAAAATCTAACTATGCAGATTAAGTTAATCAAGTAAATGCATTAAAACAACTACATTAATATACAAAAAGCTAGGGTTGAGACAATGCTTATGAGAATGCAACTCAACTTAACTAGCAATCATTTAAAGGGTTTATCAAGGTAATGACTAAATGTAATTAATCTTTCTTTCAAAAGATAGATCACTTATCAAAATCTAGCTAACATCTACTTTGAGGATTGATATGTCAATTTTAATGAATAAGCACAACATTTAACACTAATGCCTCCATTTAATTAATTCCTATATCTAGATAATTAATCAAATGATATTATTATATTCATTCAAATTAGTTAATCCTTCTTTCAAAACAATCAACTAATCTAATTGGTAACAAGTCTGTCAATGGACCCTATCAATAAGCATATTTCAATAATCAATAAGAACAACACAAGAACATGAATACCTTAAATAGATTACTAGATAAAAAGAAATAAAACATTCACAAGCATAAGGTCTCAACCTTAACTAAGAAGGTACTAAAGTATAATTAAGTAAAATAAGTTAAGAAAGTCTTGAAAGGAAATACAACCATGTTTATTAACTAAAACTAGTAGAAAGTAATCTTCTTACTTCACAACATCTTTAAATCTCTAATTGATTCTCATCTTCTCTTCATATCTTCATACCATTGAGTCATAAGATTACTAGAAAAAAGACAAATTGAAAGTGAGATTAGATAAATAGCAAAACCTAACTAACCTAAAAAGTTCTTTATAAGAGTAGAGAGAAAAAAACTAATTTTTAAAAAGTCTTCATGATGTTCTCCCTCAAAACTACCATAAAACTCACATAAAAACTGCTAAGGAAAGGTTTTTTTCCTATGTACCATCTTGGCCCTCCCAAATATGATCAAACAGCTTGAATTCAGAGTAAAAATACAAGAGAAATCGTGGTAGAAAGACCAAATACGAGTCTTATTGAGTTATATGCTCCCATTTTAATGTTAAATCGAGACCAATACAAGTCATGTTGGCTATAGCATAACTTGTATCATGCATATACATGAAAATCACCATCTTTTTAAAATAAACTTGAGTTGTGTTGCCTCTAACACCACTCGTGCCATATAAAAACATAAAATTCATGCATCAACTACTATTCTAAATCTACAAAGCATGAGCCAAAGAGTTTATATGCAAGAGTTACATGAGAAAAATGACAATGATTAGACTAACATGCATGAAGCTTACAAACCATACACAAAAAACAAAATTCTACAACTAAAAGGTCAAAATACATTAAATAAGCTAAATGATAAATGCAAAGTGAAAAGTATGAGAGATATTTAATTTCTACATGCAAAATGCATTTACTTGAAGTTAATTGTATTGGAATGAGCAATAGCAAAAATAAGTTTGTTCAGTTGAGTAATATAAGGCAAAAGCTTTATTAAATTATGGTATAAACTATAAATAAATAACTTTTCAATTATGTAATCTATTGATTTATAATTTATTTTATCATTATCTAATAAATTTTTTTATTATTAATAATTTTTAATTTATAAAAATATGTTATTAGTTGTTTTATTTTATTTTTATGTTGTGTCACACCCAGCCCATACATGAACTGACATGCTCCCGTAGCATAGACAGCAACCTACAAGAGAAAGCCGTTGCTTATACTACAAGGGATACATTCCAAAGACGTCGTATGGGGACACATCCCTGTATATAGTGTGGACAATAAACCCATAACCCTGGACATCCAATCATACATTCACCATGCTAAGCAATCAAACCAAGAACTGTCTATTATATAAGCAGAATAACTGTGCATAACAAACAGTAATACCCAGCTTATACATCATAGACACCAAAATACGGGACAACTACTGCCTCTACAACCATGAAGCTACAAGCAAAAAGGAACTAAAGTGTGCTTCAAGATCCGGTACCACTTCGAGATCCGTCTATCTCTGCTGACGACCTCTATTCCTTTTCCGCTCGCTCACTCGAAGGCTCTGAACCTATGTTCATCAAATGATAAATGCTGAGATAAACTCAGTGGTGCTAGTGAACATATATATACAAACTTAGCACAAAAAATTGCTGACTTATTAACCATATACAATGTATCAACCATCAATAGCATAGCATCATGATCATAGGATATGATTTCCGAACCTGATATAGGAATGCAACGATGCATGCATTCTCCCTCGTTCTCATTTTCCATTCACTCTTATTTTCTGATACTTGTGCACATTCCTTTCGCACATACTGGGTCCCGAGAGGTACCGGTACTCATCTCCCGAAGGAGGTCATATATCTGTACGGTGCCCTGCACCTTTTTCCTACGGTAGGTCTCGAGACTCATCTCCCTATTGGGAGGTCATTCATCTAAACGATTCCTCGAAGGAATCTCATAAACATTAGTTGACCTAGTATGCCTAGAGCTGAGCTCTGCCCTCAATACTCATGTTCTTTTCTCTCTTTCCTTCATCACCATGCATGCTATAAATACATCACATGCAAACATGCCTCATATTATAAGAGAACATACATTCTTTTCATGAGGAAGCAAGGAAAAACATCAAATTAAGCATCAACAGCAACGTATCGTATCAAGGTGAGTCCAAACCAATCACAAAATGTCATACCTCGACTTTACTTGAGTCATAAGGCATAGAAATAAGCCAAGCATAACAATACACATAAAACTAGCATAAACCTGAAATCAGAACACTTCTAAAGAAGACTTGTAATCCCATCTCTATCGACCATAAAGCTTAACTTCTAGTCCTCACTTTTCAAAAATCACCAAGCACTCTTCCCCCAACTGCTAATAAGGGTTTAAGAGGGTTTAGAAGGGTTTAAAACTGATAAACAATGATAAACAATGAAAGAACCTGTAATACTTATCCTTTGACTCGTCAAACTTAAGTCGCGTATGGTCGTACGGATCATTGTACGCCCGTACCGAACTAAAACTCCTGACAAGCATAATTTCCTGCGAAGGATGGTATGCCTGTACCTCCTTTCGGTACACCCGTATGTCCACATTCAACTTGATAAACCCAAATTCCTGCGAGGTCACGTACGGCCAAACCACCCTTTGGCATTCCCATACGATCATTCCCCTATTTGGTACGCCCGTACGGAGTCCCGTACGCCCGTACCAAAACCTAATATCAAGCTAAGACTAAATGAAAGCCTATTCTCTCATCATACCTGCACCCAAAACCAATACCACACCTATCAACCCTTCTAATACACCTCTAAACAACGTAATGGTTGTCCCTCATCCAACCAAGAAGACATGCTTCTCAATAAGGCGACAACAACGCCAATATACACACATCACAGTGCACGAGCAACATAGATATACATATCTCAATACCAAATACCATCAACACATATGTGAACATACAAACACACATACACCAGTCAAATCATCAATCACAGGCATAATATAATATCAAGTCTGCCATTCATCTAATACATACACACACATTTATGCAAAACTCCTAGAGTCTCTAACGTGGATGTGACATGTTGAGATCGAATCTAAGTATGTGTTTGAGAGATAATTATTCATATATTGATAAGAAATGTATGGATTCTCAAGAAAAGAGGAGTTATGATGGTTTCGCAGATCATCTAAATCTCATAAATGAATAAAAAGTTAAATATATAGTAGATCTTACTTGAATTATTTTATTTATCCTTCTAAGAAAATTTTTGATTTTAAACTCAGATTCAAAAAAGAAAAATCATGATTTTCTAGTTTGATAAAAGATAAAAGAAATTTTATGAGTTGTTAAGTTTTTAGATATATTTTAATGAATGGTTTCTTTAATTTGAAATTATAAAATTTTTTTACATAAATCATATACATATTAAAAGTGGGAAGGGGGAAGTGAAAATACAAGTCTACCTCTCCTCCTTTAATTTTGATAATTTAAAGATAAATATTATTTTTTAAAATTTACATGAAGATAAATATTACTTCTTAAATTTATCAAAAATAAATATAAAAAATTAATCTAACAAATAAAAATAATAAAATAAATTTGTGTTTAATATAATTAGTATACGAAATAAATTTATTATTTGTAATTTTTGTATTGTTTTATATTTTTATTAAAATTTTTTAATTTAAATACTACTTTTCAAAACTTATCAAAAATAAATATAAAAATAAATCTAACAAATATAAATAATAAAATAAATTTTTATTTAATGTAAATTAGTGAATAAAATAAATTTATTAATTATAATTAGTATAATATTTTCTATTTATTATTTATTATTTTATTTATAATTTTATTTTATTTTAAATTTATAAAAATTTAAATGCATCTCTTATTTTATCTTCACATGTTTACCATCTATCTTAGTCATCAACTACAATACAATTATATCATGAACTACAATACAATTATATCAAACGTCTACTACTTTAATGCTACCAATATTTTCCAAATTATAACAAAATGATATTATATTAGATTATTTAATTATTTATTTTATTTAAAGATAAATAATACTAATTTATATTACTATTAAAATTAACAAATTGAAATTTTAAATTAATGTATAATTTAAAGATAGATAGTATTTATTTTATTTATATTTGTTAGCTACTAAATTTTTTCAAATTCGAAAACTACTAATTTTATTCAAATATAAACACTACTAATTTATTAAAAATTATTAATTTTATTTATATTTACTAATTATTAAATTTAATTTAAAGATAAATACTACTAATTTATTATTAATTACATATTAATTATTAAATATATTATTAAAAATTGGCCATCTCTTTTAATATATATACACTTGCTACAAACTATCTTTTTTAAATCAAATAGAAAAATAACACGAGCAGAGACGCACATCATTTTTGGTAAACCCTAAAAAATTTAAAATTATTAAATAAATATTTGAATAATATAATAATATGAATTTATTATTTAATTATTTAATTATTTGAATAACTAAAAAATCCTTGCAGCAAAGAGATGGTTTTGTAATAACATAGCAAAATAAAATTGCGACAGGTATCATATAGTTAAAAGAAATGGTGATTTTTTAATAACATATTTAATAATTAATATGTAATTAATGATAAATTAGTGGTATTTAAATTTGAATAAAATTTAATAATTAATAAATATAAATAAAATTAGTAATTTTTAACAAATAAAAATAAAATGAGTAGTATTTATATTTAAATAAAATTAGTAGTTTTTAACTTTAAATAAAATTTAGTAGTTAATAAATTATTAATTTTATTTATATTTATTAATTATTAAATTTAATTTAAAGATAAATACTACTAATTTATCATTAATTATATATTAATTATTAAATATATTATTAAAAATTGGCCATCTCTTTTAATACATATATACACCTCCTGCAAACCATCTTTTTAATATATACCTGCTGCAAAAAAATCTTATATTTTTCTTAGATTTTCCTTAGGTGGCTTCATCATCTTTGGCTTTAAAGTGAAGCCTTTAGAAGTACAACCCTCCTCTATCTTCAATCCAATATTGACTTTAAAGGAATTTTGGTATCATTCATTCATCTCTTGATTGTGTTATTCTATATTACATTATGAAGTAAAATTTTATTAATATTATTGGCTTTGAATACAAATTAATCTTATTTTTATGTTATTTTTATTTTGTAGGAAAAATGACAGAAAATTTTAATTACAAAGATTTGACACTTGATTAACTTTTTGAGCATCAAACTAATTTCAAAATATATGTCAATATATTATGAATGTTTGATCTCAATACTTCAAAAAAACAACAATTGAAGAAATTAATTCTACTTGATAGTAATGTAAGTTTATTTTCAATTATCATTTTATTTGTATTGGATTTGTTTAAATTATTAAACTAACATTGTTTTAAAAAATTACTTTCAGGGTGAAAAGATCGATGCAACAATTTGGAGTAATTTATTTCAAAAGTTTGAAGATTATATTGAGATTGGAGAAACATATATAATAATTAATGGTTCTGTCAAGAGAATTAATCCTGATTATCTGCATATACATGATATATTTGAATTAAATTTTAATTTTAATACTATAATTAATAAACATGATTTGGAAATATCTGATCATGCATTAATTTACAATTTAGAACATTTAGTGATGTTAAGAAAATAGCTATGAATAATAATCAAGATGAAAGGATAAAGCTAAGAGCAATTAATGACAAACTTATAGGTATGTATCTTTATAAAAGCTCATATAATCAAATTTTGTATATTTTTTAAAGCTAATATTGATATATCTACTTTTAATAGATTTCATAGTTATTGTGATTCAACCAAAACCAAGTTTCAAACTAGACAATTGAAGCATTAGAAAAAGCAACATACTCTCTACTCCAAGGTATATTTTTTCATCTTATTTTATATTCTACATAAACCTTAACTTATTTTATAATTTTATATTATTGCATATTACAAAAAATACATTTACTTTTATGGGATGATCTTGCTAACGATGAAGGTACAATGGTTGAAGATTTGATTAATAGTAATGAAGACAAGATAATATTGGCTATATCGAATGTTAGAGCTGCTATTTATCAAGGTAATTTCATAAATATTCTAAGTATTCATATATATATTTATGATGATTAAAAGATTTTTAAGATATTTAATTTCTTTTAGGTGAACTTCAATTAGTTTCTACTAATATAACTACCATTCGAATCAATCCAAACACCCCTCAAGCTGATGAATTACGAGAATTGTAAGTTAGTTAATGAGATTTATGATATTTATTACTTTATAATCAATAAAATTTTATGTTATATGCATTAGAAATTATTATTACATATATTAAATTCAGTTTATTAAAATCTAATACATTCATTATTATTTTAAGGTATAATTTGAATATGTTGAACAAGGATGAAACATCTTTCTTATCGAATCTACCAAGAATGAAAAAGGCTCCACGAGTAACTCTTAAATAAGCAGAACGAGAACAAAAAACAAACATCACAAGTTTATATATGAATGAAACATTAAACAATGAAAATACAAATGCAAAGCGGCAAAGGATACAATGGTTATGTAAAGCTCAATTGGAAGTACAAGGAATAGAAGGTAAATATAAAATTTTCAAAAACATTAATATCAATATTATTATAGTAATAATTTTTAATGCTTATGAACTTAACTTACAGGAAATAAAATACATGAGCCTGTATATTGTACCTTATATAAGTTGAAACAAGTTCTAAATTGCAACTACTATGGGGTAAAAAGATTTGAGCATGAACCACAAACATTTGCTGCTAAAAAGGAAAGGTTAAACTACCTAAACCCTATGTACTATAAGAATTATTGCAATTATTCACTTCAAACTCAGAAGAAGCAAAGGAATTCCAAGCAAATAGCAGGTTATATAATAACTTATTTGCATTCACATCATTGGATGTCAATTTGGACAAGGAACTAGCATCAAATAGAAATGGAGTTTACACATTTAAAGCACAAGGATAAATATACCATGATTTATCACAATTAGTACCAACAGATGGGATTCCATGATATTTCCAATTGTACTTCTATAACTCCATCAATGAGGTGCAAAATAGAATGAAGACAATGAAGAATGTCACTTTATGTGAAGAAAATATAAGGAGGCTGATGAAAATTCTAGAAGAAAATCCTTATGTTAAGGTATTTCGAAGATTTAATACTTATGAGTCCTATGATAACCTTAATATTTGAATCAAAAAAAAGGAATATAAGAATAAATCATCAATATGAAGCTCCAATAGAAGAAGATGTAGCAGGTATATGGGTTGAAGGCAATAACCCAAATGGAGCATTAGATAGAGAAATAATTGTACATGCTTATTCAGGACAACAATATAGAGTCAAACACTTCTATGGATGTTATGATGCACTGCAATATCCAATTCTATTTCTAAGAGGAGAGAGTGGATGGCACCAGGATATCAAAAAGATACAAGACCCAAATAAGAATCAACAAAATACTACAAATGATGATCAAAGTTTGCAAATGACAACAGAGACAACAGTAGAGAATATCATTGCAAGAGAGGGACAAGGTTAGTATATTATTGCTTAAAATTAAATACATAATCTAATTCATCAAAAATTCAAAATGTTCCTTACATGAAAAAATATATGTAATTAATATGAATGATCAAATACAGGTGTAAAGGCACGAAATCCATGAAATGTATCTTGT
>CANYBF010374900.1:0-13584 GCA_948192965.1 Dalechampia spathulata
TGCTAAGGAAAAAGGAATGGAAAGCTTATGAGAAAAGCTAAGTTTTCCAGCCCTAAAAGTCAAATTAACGTCGCGTACGGCCGTACGGACATTGGTACGCCCGTACCGACGCCAAAAGTCTGACAAACCTAAAAACCTGCGAGTTGACGTACGGCCGTACCACCTGTTGGTACGCCCGTACGGGCACTATTCATCTGATAAACCTAACTTTTCCTGTGAGCAAACTGAATTCCTGCGAGCAACGGTACAACCGTACGCCCAATTGGTACGCCCGTACGTACTCGAGGCCTTCAGTTCCCTGTTCCTCTCTGCTTCGTACGACCGTACGGACAAACCGTACGCCAGTACCACTACCTAAAAGTGCAATACATGCCTATTGGCATGCCTAACTCGCCCGAAACCTGTCCCCAAAGCCTATACAACTCAAAACACACTTCTATCACAACCTAAAGCACATCTATTAGCCGTCCCTCATCCAGCCGAGAAGACACGCTTCCCAACAAGGTGACGACACCTAACCTAACCAATACGTACACACATAGCAAACCAAAGCATCACATTCAAGCATAAAACATCATAGGCATTCCAAACTCTTGCATTCTCATATTACATTCATCAAATGCAAGTCATACACGTATGCATACACATATTCATACACACATACACACATTGATACACGTATACATACGTCTAAACATACAACTCCTAGGGTCCTAGACGCGGGCGTAACAATTCGTATAACATGCGTCATTCAATCTTAGCATCCAGCTACACCTAGAGACACACATACATGCATAACTCCTAGGGTCTCTAGTGCGGGTGTAACACATTCGGTGCTTCCAATAAGGATAATCCATTCAATTGAAGAATGGGGGTCTTGTAAATGATTGACTCTCACTTGTTGCTATAGGATCTTTGACTCAAAAATTTTACTTCTTCTAAGCAATGAGCACCAATTGCTCTGATACCAAATGAAATCCCTTATGGAAATGGCAACACGTGTAGGTTTATAGTGGTTCGACACTAACTCTTGTCTACATCCACTTCTCCTAAGTTTCGACTTAGGGTTCCACTAAATCTCAATCAAATACAATTGGGATTCTACAAATGAATCTAAAACCTCAGTGTTTTCCAGGCTCACACTCAAACCTTTACAAAATCAACCTTACAAACTCTCAATTACAATTTAATGCCCAAGCATTAATCACACACTAACCCGCTAAAGCAAACCCTAGCTTTCATAAGTGGGAATACAATCAATGAGAGTTTACAAATGATAAAAATACAAAATACAAGTAAACTTACTTGCTCTTAACATTCAATGCTCAATGGAATAATTACTCTGCAAAACTAGCCGTTAGAGATAAAGATATGAAAGTTCTATGTAAAAAATAACCATTAGAAAGGGTTTAAAACCTTTCTTTAAAGTCGCGTATGATCGTACTTATTTTTGTACGCCCGTACGAATTTAAATATCCATTTAAAAAATGGGAGGGAAATATGGCACGGTCGTACTAACATTAGTACTCCTGTAGCAAAATAAGTTTCCTGACAAGCAATTTTACTGTGAGCTCACGTACGCCCGTACCACCCAATGATACGCCCGTACCAAAATAGGTTTACTGACAAACCAAATTCCTGTGAATAATGGTACACCCGTACCAACCAATGGTACACCCGTACCATGCTCTATCAAACAATACTAATTGGGTACGGTCATCTGTATGGCCATACCACATAACTAAGCCATTTGGTATGCCCGTACCAAAACAGGTACGCTCGTACCAACACAAAATTCATACATAAAAATGACAAATAACTTATTGATTCACACATGGCATACACATCAAAACCTAGGGTCTAACACTAAGCCAATTCACCAAGTCAATTATAGCTTCCATTACAGCTATGGAAGAGCTTCTTGCAACCAATTCATTCATGCAATTCATTCATATTATTAAAGTGACCATAAAGTAGTTCTTCAATCATTTTTAATTATCGAATAGACATGATAGAAAAAGTCTCTCATTAGTCTATCAATAGTTGCATAAATAACTAAAGAAACTTACCAAAACGTCTGTATTGTTCAAGCATCATGATAATCCATCAGAAAAGTAAGAAATCGTACAAGGAATAACAACTCCTTAAATGCCACAAACAATAAGTCGAAAGATAATTACAGATCTAACAACTTGTACGATAATTTATTGCATTTGAATTTATACAACAAATCCAAATTATACATTTTTGAAAGCAATAGTGATTTTATAATTTGTAGGATTAAAGCAAATAATAAGAGTTAAAGAAATTAAGTTTGTTTTGATCTAACATGCATAAATAATGAATTATTGTGTTGCTTTCAATTGAAAATGGAAATTGTTTATCCTTGCATCATTAGCAACAACATAAAATAAAAAAATAACTTTATTGATAATATCAAAGATTCATACATGTATAATAGAAATAAGTCTTCTATTTATAGAGATGAAAAATAAATATTAAAATAAATAAATAATCTTCTAAGATAATAATTCTATCTTCTAATCTCTTATCTAATATGATCTCGGGTTGACAGAATTCTGAGTTTTACTCTTCTTACGCCTACAAGCACTGACAATAAATACCCAATACTTTTAGTTTTCTGATAAATCGAGCCAAAATATGTCTTTTGACCTTCTTTTTTACTTTTCACTTAAAATACCTACAAAACATTTAAAGATACCAAAGTCATTTGTTCTAGAAGTTTTTATGCATAAAATAGATCAATTAAGCTATCAAAAATATGCAAATTATTGTTCGATTAGTTAAAAACATTAATAATGTAAGATATTTTTGTAACTATTAAACAATAAAAATAATTAGTATTTATATTTGTTTGTGCATATAATTCTTAGATAAAAATTAATTATTATAAAAATTAGATAATAAAAATTAATTTTGATAAATCATTTATGAACCTTACATAATAACTTAAGCTTTTGGATTAAATGATTTTTTGATATAATATCAAAATTTCTATGATTAAGGTCTACATTCATGATCTATAGAAATCTCAATTATTAACTAACTAAATTCAACACAAAATAGATGTGTACTTGTACATGTTAATGTTTTAAATCCAAATGAACATTGGCATATGAAACATATTAGATATAAACTATTTATATATTTCATTTAACAGTTTAAACTTTTGAATTTTTATGAATTGAACTCTAAACTTTTAGATACTCCAATACCATATCTAATATATTTTATATGATAGATGTGGGATTGTTGGTGTTCATAACTTGCAGCGAAGAAATAAGGAGAATCCAAAAGGTGATATATTTACGTTTAAAATCATATTGTAGGTGATAATAAATAGAAAAATATTTGTAGATAGTTTTCAAAATTCCTTAAAGATACGAAGAAGACGTTATGTGTATCCACACCCAAACTGCCCTTTACTACCAATTCTTTGATTAATGGAATCAATATTATAAATTAAATGAGAAAAACATGGCAACTAAAAGATATATATATATATATATATATATATATATATATATATATATATATATATATATATATATATTGTATTCTAGGTTAATAAGATAGCACATGTAGGGCTGCATATCCAAACCATATTTGGATTTTTTTCCCTTTTTTTCTTTATTTCAATTCCTAATTGAAATAAAATCTTATCGCATTTTGTATATATTTTATTACAATGATAATATCACAACAAAAAAACTTAACAATTAATTTTCTATTTCCAAAATAGGAAAAAATTCATTTAATCTTTTCTTAATTTAATAGTAATTATATTATTGATGCTAGCCAATAACATATTAATATTCCATCTTAATTAAATATTTATTTATTTAATTAAAATAAATTCTTCAATTTAATTATCAAATAAAAATATAATTAATTCATCAACAAACATCAAAACATTCATTTGTGTGGGATCCCATAGGTTCATTATTAAATCCATAATAAATTAATCAAATTAATTTATGAATCAAGGTTGACCTCTAGCAACATTCCTTTACGATTAGATAACATGAAGTATATAATACTTTTAGAAACCTAGTTTGGATGGGCTATCAAACCATACCTTCCAAGAGTGAATTTATGACAAACATCTCATTTCAAGTAGCTTCCTCCGGAAATGATACAAATCTATGAGATGTTGTAATTGGAGCTGCTATTTAAATGGTTCCGAAAAAATAGTTTTACCAATCTATAATATGAGTGCTACTTAAATCCTTTAAAAATTGAGTTCATATGATGAAAATCTATTTCTTTAGGTTCTATTTTACTATGTTAATTAATTAATTATTTATAAGCAAGTAATGACATTTATTAACATAAATAAATCACAAAAATATGTATTATGCCAACAAAAATAAAGCATAGCAACAAATAAAAATAGATATACTAGAATAGGGAATATAAGATAAGGCGATACAAGGTGAAATAAAATAAATACAATAAGAGAGAGAAACAAAAATAGAATAAACAACCTATTTTATTATAAATGGATTTTCAGGAAGTACAAAAATGAACATTAAGTAATGTCCTAGTATTTCACTCCAACATCAGAAAAAGTAAACTCTTACCAACACAAATCAAAATTATATGATCCACAATTCAAAAATAAGAAATGCAATTAGTACTAAAGTGATGATTTTGAAACTTTCTTTTTAATTGGTTTAAGCTAATATCAAGCTTAAATCATATTTAAAAGTCCTTTGGAAGGCTAGAGACAAGGTTAAAAACATGTTTCAAGTGAAAATTAGTGATTTTGGATTGTGTAGACTGCAATATATGCCACATATAGCTAATATGCACTGCACATTGCATAAATAGTAGCAACATATATCTCATTGCATTTTCAAAATATGTTTTTACATAAAATACTTCATGAAAAAGTGATAAAAAATGATTATGGAACTTCATGAATCACATTGGTAATCCTCTTCACTCAATACCATTTTCATCAAATTAAAAGGCTTTAATTTAAAATGTTAAAATAACTTAGATTGGTCTTAAGAATTAACCTTGGGATTCCAAAATCATTGTTGCAACATTTGAAATTAATCAATACCAAAGATTGGTCTTAAGAATTAACCTTGGTTCATGATTACATCTCCATATGCATCATCTATATATGTGATTTAGTTAATAAGATCAATTAATCTTTATCTTCTAGAGACCATAACATATATATTAGTTTAGTTGGATCATTAATGTCTTATTTTAATGTTCTTACAACTCCGAACAAAATTTAGAATAAATCATAAAAGACTTTACTCTCATTATCATGATCACCATCATGATGAAAAATCATTAGATTTAATCAAGGATATTATAATATTATTAGCCCTCGATTTTCATCCTTCTATGCTTAATGATGAAGTATACCTTAATTAAAGTAAAATTAGCTCAAATGAAATTTTTATTAAGATAAATAGTGCAATGTACATCACGTGTGACACACATTACTATTTATCAAGAAATTCCCACATCAAAAACTAGATGAGACACTATAGAAACCAAAACTCTATCAATACTCTATGGGTATTTTATGAAAAAAATGGATTGAAACACCAAAGCTTTGTCAAAATTACTCCAAAAATAATTAATCACGTTAATTAAACCTGATTAAGTTAATTATTGGACTAATTTAGCTGACTTGGAATACCTTTGGAATCATGCAAACTCTACTAACCCTAGTAAGCTTTGAAAGTACTTCCTCTCATGTTTTTCTTTGGTTAATGATTCTATTTTAATATTTTATTGTTATCTTTGGATCTCCTTCAAGATCCTCTCTTTTGTTCAGTAATGTATGATGGATATTGCATTCTCCAAGCAATATATACTACACATTACCAATGTGCAACACACGTAGTCACCTGGACCATATCTTTGAGAGCCCTTTTATCAATTTTTACTTAAAGATTGAATCTCTTAGTGCATTTTGGCCTTAAAGCCTCTTAAATTAATCAGACGTTTTAAATTTTCTTGTATTTTGGGAATTTATTTTACACTTACCTTGTTATTTAGAACTTTGGTCGCATTTTACACTACTACCCAACAATTAAAAAGGTTTTCCTTACACTACTGATCAATTTTTGCCTAAAAGTTAAACTTTCTAGTAACATTATTGCTTTGCAATGACATTACATGATCTAAATTAGTCATAAATCATCTTTCTTTATTAGTTTTCAATATTGAAAACTTATTTTAAAATCAAAGCTTTTTAGTCCATGAAAGATATGCTAATGTAGGATGATTGAGTTTAATTTAAATGCATTTTTTAAAGCTTAGATGATGAAAGCATGATTCTGAAGTATTAAAAGTGATAACCCATGACTAGCTTCCAATATTCTTCTTGTCTAGTTGCCATTCTAAACTATTAATGCATGACGTGTAGTGCACAACATCTAATATAATATATGTCACATGTAAGAATCATATCAGCAATGTGGGAAGAATAACTTATTATTCTTCTATGTGTAGCGCATATTATCTTACATGGATAAAAAATACTTGTTTTGCTTGGAACACAATTTTTTTAACCCTACCGTTGGATTCTTAGGACCGTTTAAGGTATGGCTTGGACTCGCCAATGGTTCAAATCAATCATGATAGTTCCCAAATTGCAATTTTTGGATAAATTGCCACGTTTCATCCATGTATGTCAACATATATGACCTCAACTTGTGCTCGCCGAGGATGAGCTCTCGTCACTTATTGGAGGGTTTGGAACGTTGTTGAATGCTTAATTCTTATACCATCGAAGCTTGACTTGTAATAGAATATGATGTTTATTCTTATAATCCATATTATTGTATTCATTAATCATGCATGTATCCTCTGACATCTTTAATCATTTTTTGCTATGTCAGCTATATTTATTATTATGCTTTACTTATTACTTATTATCATGTTATGTATTTGTGTATATTTTCATGTCTATAAATGTAAATTACCTATTTAGGAACAATTAATCAATTAATATGTACAATTGATTATTGAACTTGTCAAAATAGATTTTCACCACCTGAACTCATCTCTAAAAGGTTTAGCTAGTATTCATGCTAAGGATCAATTGAATTATTTTTCAAAATCATTTGGATGGTGACTTTAATTACCACCTCTCATAATTTCATATCATTCCTTAAGAGAATTTCTTAAGAAGTTCACTCCTTAATCCAAGTAGACCCTCACATATTATGATCATGATCATGATCAACTCTAGATTGAGATCATCAATTCGCCCATATATATCAATCGAAATAACAAATATAATAAAAGAAATAATAATGTCATATATCAAATAGAATATGGTTAATTTATTACATGAGTAATTAGAACTAGGATATATCACATATATTCTCATCGAGAGAATATTAGTGTTATTAGCAAAAGCTTCATTTATGAAAAAAATGAAAATTACTATATAAATAATAACAAAATTGTGTTTGAATAGAAAAAAAACTTTTTTTTAAGAGAAACCATTTATTTCATTAGTTTGATAAAAAAAAAGAAAATAATAACATAAATATCTTGTGTGTGTATATATACATGTGTGAATATTATTTGAAGTATATTATATTAAAAATAAAAATATTTGATTCTTTTAAATGGATATAATTCAACATGATTTAATATAATATAATATAATTATTTATTTAATTTTTAAAATTATTAATTAAAGTTAATAGTATAATTTATTTTATTTTAATAAAAAAATCAATAATATAATTTAGTTGTGATTATTTTTTCAATATTTTATTTCCATTTAACAGGAATTAAATATTAAGGTTCTATTTGCCTTTATTTCATTTTTTTAACAATAAAATCATATGTTTTTAGCTCCATAAAAAGTAATTTACTTATAAACACAAAATAATAAGGAAGATCAACTGTCAACTTTATAATAATTTGGTAATATTAATATTTCGAATATTTAAATTTTTAAGTTTGATTTGATAATATAATTTAGATAAATTTAATTTATTTAGTTAATTAAGTTAAAAAATATTTAAAATATGTTAAATTGTCATATATTTCAAAAATTTTTATTAAAAGTACTTTTATATCATTAAACAAACATAATATTTAAAACTTAAAATAATATTAAAGAATAAATATATCAAATTAACTAAATTCATATTTTTAAGAATTAAATTTATTAAATAATTTATAAATTCACTATCTATATTGTTTAACATTTAGTTTTTAGTTTTAGTTTGGAATAATGTTTTTTTCCCTAGTTTATTTGGAATGAAATATATAATTTTATTATTAGACTGAATTATCAATTTATGATATTAAATTTAAAGTTTTATCACATATAATATAATTTTTTTAAAAAAATAAGATTAAATAATTAACTAAAATACTTTGATAATTGATTCTTTGATGATTTAGTGATTAAATCTTGATATATAATAATAAATATCTATTATATTAAAGAAAATAATTATTCTTTTTATATACTCATTTTATTGGCATTAATTTGAGTAAACTATTATCATAAAATCCATGTATATTTTTCTAAATTAATATTAAAGAAATTAAGATTTTTAATTTTTTAAATTGGAGAAAATACTTTTATGGATTATTATAATATCATATAGTAAATGTTTATTTCATGCTATTTATGAGTCTTAATATATTATTTCTCTCAACTTCCTCTAAAGGATTCCCAATAAATGAGTGGAAATTAATCAACAAAAGGAAATCCTTCTTAAAATAAATGAGAGTAAAATAAGTAATTTAATGAATTTTCTAAATTTTTTGAATTTTTTTTTGTTAATCTCTCATCATAATCTATCAACTATATCACAGATGGATTATTAAATTAAAATAATTAAAATAAAGAAAAGGCTGGAGAATAAGTCAAACAGAATGTAAATAAATATTCTATATTTTAAAGTTTGACCAAGAAGTCAGAGCTGATGGGGCAGCGCGACCTACTTTTACAACCTTCTCCCCATTGTAATATTAATATAATAAAATTAATAAAGGGATTCACTGTAATACGAGCCTTGGCTTATTATTATTGTTAGGCAAAGAGGCTAGACCATAGTGGCAAGTTACCAGAACCTAAATGGAAATCAACTAACCAACCCAAAACCCACGTTCTCCAATTACGCTCTGCCCCTCCGACTTTGAAAAGACCAACAGTTCTGCCAAAACTTCTGTTTTCCGATTTCTTTCCATTCTGTCAGATCATTCTTTCCTTCCATTTTATCATGATCATCAGCAGTAGCTCGCCATGGTTTCTGATATTCCTCATCTGCTTCATAATTTCTTCTTCCGTTTCTTTCTCTTACTCGCAACCCAGTTTTCAGAATATTGAAACTTTCTATCCATTTCCAGTTCTTGTTCCTTCTCCCCCACCATCATCTTCCATCTCTAACACCCACCGTCCTTCTCCACCGAACTCTTCTTTATTATTTCCTCGGAAGACGGAGTTTTCACCGTCTTCGCCAGCTCTGGTTCAGCAAAATTCCCTGTCTGATCATACTGTTGCCAAGGCCATAGCTGGTACTGCAGTTAGCACTTTCGTTATTTCCACTTTGCTTTTCTTTTTCGTCAGAAGACATGTCGTTGCTCGGAGAAAAAGAAATAACGCTAATGGAGGAGTGAAGCCTGGTGCGGCTGGAAATATTGATCAGTTTTCGCGAGTTGATGGCCGTTTTCAGGGGATTGTCATAAGCAATGACGGATTAGATGTTCATTATTGGAGAAAAGTCGAAGAGGAAAGCAAAAGTAATGATAGTTTTCAGAAAGTTAAAATTCATGATCCTGAAGAAGAAGAAGACGAAGATGATGATGATGACGACGACGAGGACGACTTGTATCAGATATTTCAAGCAATCCATGGAAGTAGAAAGCCTGAGCAGCCTATACAGGAAATTCCTTTTCTTCCAGGAAAAATTTCAGCTTCGAAGAGGAAAGTTGTGCCTGAAATTAGTTATCCTGACCGAATTATAGCACACCCTGCTAATCAACCGATTGAAAAACCAAGTTTATCAAGTCAAACGTCAAATCGTCCTTCTCCACTGCCGCCGCCTCCGCCATCGCCACCTCCAATCTCATTAAAGAAAAATAATTCCGCACCACCTAGGACTCCTCCTGTCCCAGGAAAGAAAATTAACTCCACACCGCCTCCACCACCACCACCTCCAATTCCAGCTAGGCGAACCAATGCATCATCTACATTGCCTAAGGCAACAGGAGCCGCTGACGGAACGGTGGCAGGCACAGCTGGAAGTGCAGAAGACAGGACAGGAAATGGAAATTGTCCGGTGAAACTGAAGCCATTGCATTGGGATAAAGTGACCAAGATTACTGATCATTCTACAGTGTGGGATAAACTTGGTGGTGGCTCTTTCAGGTAATCCTGTCTGCCATTATTAGGCATTTTTCGCTCTTTTTATGCAGATACTGAAAGATTCTTCATATATATTTCAGGTTTGATGATGATCTTATAGAAGCTCTGTTCGGATGCGTTGCAAATAATAAAAGATCACCCAAGCAAGAATGTGAAGCAAGCGATTCAAAGATCAATAGGATCAGCCCACTAACACAAGTTTCTATACTTGATTCCAGGAAATCTCAGAACATAGCAATTGTGCTAAAATCGCTTGGCGTTTCTCGTGGAGAGCTGCTTCATGCTTTAACTGATGGTCATGGTTTACATTTAGAGACTCTTGAGAAGCTTATCAGAATTTCCCCAACTAAAGAAGAAGAATCTCAAATCCTGGAATTCAGAGGAGATATTAATAAACTTCCAGATGCCGAGTCTTTCCTTTACCATACCCTGAAAGCTGTTCCATCAGCCTTTACTCGTATCAGTGCAATGCTATTCAGATCGAATTACAATTCAGAGATTCTCCAGTACAAGGAATCTTTACATACATTTGAATTAGCCAGCAAGGAGCTCCGAACTCGCGGCCTGTTTGTGAAAATTTTAGAAGCAGTTCTGAAGGCTGGTAACAGAATGAATGCAGGAACTTCCAGAGGAAATGCCCAAGCATTCAGTCTAAATTCTCTTCAGAAGCTTTCTGATGTTAAAAGCACAGACGGGAAAACTACTTTGCTTCACTTTATCATCGACCAAGTTGTCCGATCCGAAGGAAAACGTTGCGTTGTCAACAGAAATCATAGCCTGGAACGAACTGGCAGCAAAAGCAGCATCTTGAGTTCTGAAAACTTGGAACCGAAAGATGACATGGAAAAGGAATATGTAATTCTAGGATTGCCAATTGTAGGCGGACTAAGTTCAGAATACTCTAATCTAAAAAAAGCAGCACAAATCGATTACGATTCATTTGCGAAAACTGGCAGAAATCTCGCAGCATGCCTAGCAGAAGTTAGGGTAATCACGTCGAGGTGCAAAGCTGATGAGGAAGAAGGATTTGGAAGAGAAATGAAAAGTTTTCTCCAAGCAGCAGAGGAAGAATTACAAGGATTGAGAGAAGAGGAGGGGAAAATAATGGAGCTTGTGAGGAAAACAACGGAATATTATCAACCTGAAGATTCCAGGAACAAAGCAGGAGGACATCCGCTTGAATTGTTCGTCACAATTAAAGATTTTCTGGGCATGGTTGATCGAGTTTGTGTAGAAATTGCCAGAAACCTGCAAAAGAGGAAGAGACTCTCTTCGAATCTGGGCTCGTCGCCAAAGTCAGCAGGATCATTGACGGCAGTGAAGTTCCCAAGCCTTTCTGAACGTTTCATGAAGGAGAAGTCAAGTAGCAGTTCAAGTGAATCAGAAAGTGAATTTTGAGCATATTTGGATTCCAGAAATATACTAAATATTAGCATTTATTAAATAGATAATTAAACAAAATTTCTGAATTAAAAATTTAAAAATTGTTCAAATTTATTTTTGCTCCAGAAAATATAATTTTTGTCCCCATAATTTAATTATATATATAAAAATGTTTGTGATATTTCTTTTTTCAAACAATAATCCGCGTATGCTAATAGGAATATAAATTCAAATCTTTTTATTTATTATATTTTAATTTATATAAATATATTTGATTCAAATAATATTTTGGAGGTGGCCTAAATTAAATAAATTATGATTTATAATAAATATTTGATTAGAAACATGAACCAATGTGTGAATTGCTAAATCATATCCAATCTCACATCATCCCCTATAAGACGTGGGGAGCATTCATAGAGCCATCTAGTAGTATTTTAATTTTGTTAAAATATTATAATATTTTATAAATATTAATTGAATAATAATTTATGATAAATTATCTAAAATTTTATAATGTTTTCAATTAAACAAATATTTGTTATTA
Organism: Dalechampia spathulata; assembly: GCA_948192965.1. NCBI lineage: Eukaryota > Viridiplantae > Streptophyta > Magnoliopsida > Malpighiales > Euphorbiaceae > Dalechampia > Dalechampia spathulata. The sequence continues at coordinate 12,327 of CANYBF010374900.1, forward strand.
AATATTTAAATTTCAGTACTTAGGTTGTCTTTTTTTTTTTATGACTTTTCTTTAATAAAATGTTTCTTTGATCTCTTCATGTAATTATAACATATTTATTATGGATAGCAACATTACAACGGCCATAATAATTGAAAGTATTTAATTCTTTATATTAAAAGTATATTATATATTACTTGGATTATTCATTCAGTTATCCAACGGTTATTAATAGATGCAATTATTTAAGCAACGGTTATGTGGTCATTTTCTGTGAAAAAAATTGGCCAAAGCATCTTCCATCTCTTACCAACTTAATTGCACTACTTTCATTGATCATGCAATGACTAGTATAATTATCAAATCAAGAATAGTATATGTTTGAGTGAGATTTAGCCCTTGGTATAAGTATTGTTACAGAGTGTTGAACTTAAAAATTGTTAAATTATTCCTTCATATATTTTAGTTTGTTGGCCTTCACAATTATAAGTCCTTCATTGTACCTTTTCTTTCCTAATATGGGATTGTTTTTCCTTCTCTTCCATGAGTTATCTATTTCCTTTTCAACACTCCCTCAAGTCCAACAAACTCAAGCTCGTTGAGACTTGAATTTACGACACTACAAAAAATAAGCTGAATAGTTACAGAATTTAGCTACGAATTAATTCCGTAGCTAAATAGAAACGGAATAGCTACGGAAAAGATAAAATAGTGACAGAAAACGAAGGGGTAGCTAAAACCGTCTTCAAATAGCGACGGAAATGATCCGTCTCTATTTCCGTCGCCATATAGTAACAAACTTGTAGTATTCGTCATAATTTAGCTACGGAATTAATTCCATAGCTAAAATCCGTCACAATTTAGCTATGGAATTAATTCCATAGCTAAAATCCGTAACAATGTATATAATTTTTCAATGTATGTATATATAATTTATATATATATATATATTTCAAAAATATAAATAGAAAAGTATATTATTAATATTAAGTTTTAACCGAAAAATTGAGTTTATAATTAATTAAGAAAAATTAATTAATATAAATTATATTTACATATTAAATAGAAAATTTGAGTTTGCATCAAAACGACGTCGTTTTGGAAAGGGTAAAACGATGTCGTTTTAATTCTTAGAGGAAATTACATCAGGCAACCGGTTTCTTAAACCATTTCACATATCCTATCAACCCTAATTTCCCAAATCGAATTTGCGTTCCTCATTTCCTTCCTGTTATTCTTTGAAATTGAAATTCTAGAATCAAAGCTATATCCATTTTCA
>CANYBF010374984.1:0-25913 GCA_948192965.1 Dalechampia spathulata
TATCTTTATTCTTATCTTTTTAATTTATTAATATAATTTATTTCCTTTATTATTTATCAATGTCATAACTTATATATATCAACTATTTATTTAACCTTTATTTTCTTCTTTAACTTATCCCTTATTAATCAATATTTTCACTTTATTTCATAACTCCTTTTATTTATCCCTTTAGTATTATAATCGTTCACATTAAATCTCTTATTCCTTTACTTATTTCCATATTCATATAATCCTTTATTATCTCATACTTATCTTTTTAAATTTCCACTATCATTAAATCATTTAATAATTAAATCAATCATCTTATTTATTTTCTATATGCCTTTTTCTATTTAATCCATTATCCTTTAATAAATCATATCTTACCTCATTCACTTAATTAATTTCATTAATCACTTTCATTAATCATTCCATAAATCTGTATTTTATTTATTTACTCTCAATAATCATATCACTTTATCCTTATTTCATTTCTTTAGGATATTTAAATCCTTTATTTAATTAAATATATACCTTAGTGTTATTTCTCTACACAAAGCACTATCTCATTTTAATTTCTTAAAATATTCAAAATGCCTTATTACTTCATAATCCATCAATTCACTTATTCAATTCATCACATTTCATATTCTTAATTTAATCCATTCATTACCTTAATAATCATCCATTAACTTAATTAATCCACTTAACATTATTATTTAATCATTCCATTTTAAACCCTTCACTAATACTTATTTTAATCCACTCTATTTCAATAATTACTCCACTAAATAATCAACTTACTTAATTATTTCTCAATTAGATCTCTTTTTATGTAAATCACATGTCTCCATATTTAATGTCCACTTAATATTATTTTCTTAAATAAACCACATGTCTCCATAATTTTCCACTTAACATTTAAATATTATTTCTTTAAATTTCACTTATTCATATATTCCCATTCACATTCCACTAAAATTCCACTATCATATTTAAATTCCTCTTTACTAATCATAACATATTTTATTTCCACTAAACCAATCATTTCATATTTTATTATTTCCATCCACTAAAAATCCCACTTACTCATTAAATAATATATCTTAATTCCACTTACAAAAATATTCTTTATGTTTCCAATAATATTCCACTAATATTATTAAAATCTTACTTTTACATCCACTACCTCAATATTCCAAATTCCACAACCTCAATTATTTAATTAATCAATATCATAAATATTAACTTAATATTTATTTTTCCATCAATTAATTAATTAATCATAAACAACTTTCACATTACATTTCTTACCAAACTAAATCAAACACATATTTCATCATCTTTTTCATATGAATATCTTATGAACATCTTACGAACATTCATCCAAAAAATTCATCAATTAATTCATTATATCACTTAATTTAAAAATCCATCTTAAGCAATATTCTTCTATTTCATCAATTTACTTTAACCATCTTTTATTTTTACCATCCTTTATTACTTTCTTCATGAATAATTCGGCCAATCATAAAGATCATAACACACACACACCCACACAATACCACTCATTTTATTCATCATTATTTACAAGCCTAATCATCTATCATACTAAATAATCAACTAAAAATTATGATTTCCTTACCAAAACAATTTGGCCATAGAGTATTTTCCAACAAAAATCCATAAATCATTTAGATCTATACTCTATCTTAACTTACCAATACTTACCAATAATAAACCAACTCAAATCCGCACTAAATGATTAGATCCTTGCATTTTTGACTTTCCTTTTTGTTTACTCAACACCTTCATCAAACATAAGTATACTAATGATTAGATCATCATAAAAATGAAGTGAATCAAACAAAAGTAGTGTGGCTTACTCTTTGAAAGTTATTGATTTTTTTGACTATTTAGCAAAGAAAGGTTTCGATCAACTCTTTAGAAGTAGAAAAGCATGATGACATTCGACCAACTTGAAGAAAGAAGATTTCTTAGCTTGAACTTGATCTTAGCTTGATGAGCTTGCTTAGAACATTTAGTTTTAGTAGAAAAGATGAAGATTAGATGATGTATTTTGGTTTTCCTTTAGGTAGAAATGAAGAACAATGAAGAATAAGGTATGAAAGATGAAAGAAAATGAAGAATAAAAGAGAATGGAGAGTGTTTAATTTCGTCTAAATGGAGGAATAAGGAGAAAAATGTGTAATTTGGTCAAAATGGAGAGTATATTTCATATAAAATGGTGTAAGACCCTTAAGGCATCTATATGGCAACTTAATACACCCTCAAAACCATATCCTAGCCCCTAATACCCTCCAATATGTATATAAATATATATTCAACTTAAAATCCACCAATCACCATACTTTAATATGTATAAATACTCAATTTATACTCCAATACATAATTATTTAATAAAATACGATCCTCCATGTTTTTCCACTACCAAATAAACAATTATTTCTCTTTTTTACACCCGACTAACACAAATACCCATCCTTCACTTACAAATACCAATTAAAATACTCTTCCACTAACACAATCCTCCATACCACATAAAATATAATTTCTCAAAATCTCACTAACTATTTAATACTAAAATATTCCATCTTACATACTCAAATTAATTTCATTTTCCAATTTTTTTCTTAATTTCATATAATATTCATTTTCCATCCTACATCATTAATCCACTTCCAATATAATAATACCATCTTCATTATCCATAAATTATACTAATTAAATAATTTCTATAAATACCAAATTGTATTTTCATTCGTATTATATGTATACTCTTTATACGTATGTATTTATTATATGATCCGTAATTATACATAATTATTAATTATGCATATTATTAATATCTCATAATTCAATTATGCATTCATATATATTTAATTATTCCATATCGTATATACACTCGTATATACGTATATATTCCATTCGTATAATTTAGTTATACTCGTATTAAATTATACAATACTATGAAATTATGTTCACTCTTAATATTTTACAATTCATATTAATTCTCATATACTTATATGTATAATTTATATACGTATGAAATAATTTACATATCTTATTTAATATGATTAATTTACACGATCGATTAATTATACAATCTATTAACTATCCTAATTAAAAAGTGATTAATGCATTTCAATTAACTAGTTATCATGAAAATCAGTAATTAATATATTTATGTTTATGAATAATTAGCCACCATTTATGAACTATCTATTATTCAAATCATTGACAATATTATATCTAATCTCTTGAGATTTTGTTATACTCCTAGTTTTCTTCTACTATTTTTATTTCACTGTTGTTAATGCTATTCATATATTATTGTTCCGTTCAAATCCTGCTATTATTTTCCTACTATTTATTTATTACATGATCTTATTGCTTAATATCTTGAAGTCTATTGATTTGTCATTTCTAAGTTAGTTTATTGCTTACGTTTTAGTTACTAATTTAGGTTATGTTCAGTATTAATTTTGTTCACATATACAAGTACATACTTTTAACAAAATAAAGATGAAACAGTCAATTGGAATGTATTATTTTACATCAAAATAAATTACCATTAACATGCAATACATATAATTAAATAATAATAATCTTTAAAAATAGTTGGACCATATTTTGATGCAAATGATAGTGGAATGTATCATAAATGTATCATAAAATGGTATTACTGCTTCCTTTTAGCATGATTTTCCTTCTTTTTTTTTTTCCCTTCCTTTTCTTTCTGTTTTGGGTAAGAAATGATGAATAATTACTTGTGCTATTGCTGAGACATACAGGAAACTGTAGCCTGAACTAAAAGAATGGCTTCAACTTGGTATAATAGAATCCTCATTACACTTTGATATACAACAGAACAAGTGTGAAAAGGAATGTACACTTTACCAAACCACGAGTAGGAATATACATGGAGACTACGGTCTTAATCCTCAGTCCTCACGCCCCTATCGGCCTTGGCTTTCTCAATGGATGCCATGGTTTCTTCAAATGATTTCTGCGTGCAAGATTATTGTTCAACATGCGACAAGATAAATCAAAGAGCTTGATGCCTAAATCCAAAGGCAGACAAACATAAAAAGAGAAAAAGACCTTGAATTTACAATGTGCAGGTCAAAATAATAAAACACGTTCTCCCCAACCAGACAGTAGAAAGTGAAGTCATATTCGAAGAATTGATCTCATTTCTCAATTCAGAAGTTATTAGCATGCATTGATATCCATCGTTAACCTAAGAGGGCAAACACAGGACTTCCATCCTCTGGTTGCTCTCTAATGACGACATAACACATTCAATTTAAAAGATCCGCCAAGGAATGGAATGCAAATAAATGATAGTCTCCGCATGAAATAACGTAATAAAATCAATTATACAAAGTTGCAAACCATTAATCATGCCCAAACCACCAAAGCATTTCAACATGATGTTGGGTGCTTACGTTCCATATAAAATAAAAATAAATGCTAGCTACTCACACGCAGTTCTAAGAGAAACTTACCCCGGAATTGTGTAGTTTCCACATTGCTTCCCCACTCATATCTATTATATATGTCCCGCTGATTAGCACACTGCACGAAAGTGAAGTTCTTTGTGTAAGAATTTATCAATATGAGAAGTGCAAGGTGAATAGCCTCTCCAACTATATATCAAAAATTAAAGAATAAAGATGAATAAATATATATATTTGTGTATATATAGAGAGAGAGATAGTAGAACTTCAAACAAGTGGCAGAATGGGCTCATCATTAGACAAAATTAACAATTTCACAAACACTTGTTTTCTTGAACTTAACCATTACTTCATTAAAAACACTATTATCGGGTTGCAATAATCAATTTGCTTCCTCGATCTTAAAATAGTAAAACTTAGTTTCGCCATGTGAAAGTATGAAAATAGTGCAAATAACTAGAGGTTAGCATTAGTTTGATTCAGTTCAAATTGAACAGAACCAACTAAATCAAACTACCAAAATTTTTTTATAAAACCAACAGAATAAAAATGATCAAGTATAAAAACTAAATCAAACCAAATCAAAAAACAAATAATTAAAAATACGTAAATCAAACCAAATTGAACACCTCCAATTCAATTCAATTTGTTCAATTATTATTTATATTTATTAAACAATTATATGAAAGTAAAAAACATATATTTAAAATATAAATATTCAATTGGTTTGGTTAAATTGATAATTTTTCAAAAGAAAAAATTGAAACCGAAATTTTCACTTACCAATTCATTTCGATTCACAGAACTAGATTTAAATTTTTAAACCAAACCAATCCAAAATGAAATGGTCAGTTCAATCAATTTCTCACTTTATGATTTCTTTTCCTCAACCTACAAATAACCAACCACCCATGGTACAAGCTCTTTTCTACGTTTACTTTAAATTTTTCCAATTCAAATTATGATTATAGAAAAGGCCAAGTAAGATTGTCTAGGTAGGTAATTTACAAGTTGATCCCTAATTCTTTAATGAAATAGCTTGGCATGAACGGCCACAACTACTTTCAAGAAGCAGAAATCCTATTGGACAAGCATCGTCCACATTGTCTAAACAACATTAGATAACAAACATATTTTATCAGATGAAATGTTAAAAGCAAGGCATACCTAGCAAAAGCAACATTGAGAAGAAAAGCACGTGTTGTTAAGAAGCGAAAAACACCATCCAACTTTGAAGCATAACCACCACCATAACCTTTTCTACTGTTATATGAATAGGAATAGTATTCATTGCCATAGCCATATCCATGACTATTCTCATGACTGGAGCAGCCATAGCCATATCTATGACTATGATTATTTTGACTAGAGGAATGGATGTTGTATTCAGCACGCTTACGATCATCAGAAAGGATTTGGTAGGCCTCAGAGAGTTGTTTAAACCTGAGAGTTGCATTTTCTTTCACAACCTTTGAAGATTGCGAATGCTTATCTGGGTGATATTTGAGAGCCAATCTCTTATATGCTTCTTTGATTTCTTCTTTTGTTGCATTTTTATTCAACTCTAGTATCTTGTAGAAATCCATCTTTCTTCCAGAAAGTCATCAACTTTTCCTTTTCCTTTCACGCTCCAAAATTAATACGAAGAAATATAAGAAACGAAATCCATCAACAACTTGCATCACACAACTCCTAGAAAAATAAAATAAGTTAGTTTTAGCATATAGATTATAAGACATACTCAAATGACCTTGTTTCTTTCCTCGGATAACTAATATAATTATGAATATTCCACCGAGTACAACTGATATAGATAAAGAAAATATGATTTAAGAAATTCAGAATTTATATATTTTACAATTTTCATATCTAGGGGTATTCATGTAATTTTGGCTTTGCTTAAATAGTAGATTTTAATTTATTTTTTATTTTTATTTAGAAGTTTTAGTTTGAATAGACAAACAGCTTTATTTTCAATTTAAAAAACAGTTCTCCCCTAATCATACCTGAATTATCAACAATCAGATTAATTTTTTTGGCTGCACTTTGATATCAAAGCAAGGATAGATTAATCTCAAGCTGTCCTACATCAATTTGGTATCAAGGCGTTGAAGATCCTTGAAATTTGTCGTCTAATTCCCACCATTATGGTGATCAATGCTGAACTAAATTCTAAATTTGAGGATTTGGAGCAGGAGTTTGCAACTCAATGCACAAGTAATGAAGCTAGGTTCATAGGCTTGCAGAATAATACAACAATGATAATGAGATAACTGAACGCCACTCAAGTGAGTATGCAAGAGATGCTTCAAAGGAACATTCCTAACCATGGCAATCAAGTTTTTGAAAATATTGATCAAGGTAACCAACCTCTACTAGTTGCATCAAGGAACAATGGGGGTTGTGCACCAGTAGCTAGACGTAATAGTGTAAACAAAAACTAGACATGGCAGGAAACATTACCAAGAAACTTAAGGTGGATGTACCAGATTTTAAAGGTAAAATAGATCCTATGATATTTTGTGATTGGCTCCATAGCGTTGGAATATACTTTGATTGGTATAACATGGAAGAAACCTGAAGAGTAAGATGAAACTTACCAGGTTAGCTAAAATATGGCGGTTCAGAGTTAAGCACGAACTACAAAGACTAGGGCAGCCACCAATAGTTACATGCTTTGGGATGAACACAAAGCTAAAATTACAAAAATACCCCTAAATATAAAAAATATAGAAATTCTGAGTTTATTAATCATATTTACCTCATTTACATCACTAAATTGATGTATAACACTTGAGGTTAAACTATCCTAGCTCGACATAAAAGTGCAATGAAAAAAACGATTTAAAAGTTGAAAGTTCAAATTTTACTGTAGGTAGAAAATAAGGAAAAGATAGAAATTTCTCCTAAGGATCACAACTAGGCTTGGGAATCATGCGCAAGGGGGAAATAGAAAGTTCAAACACAAGGAATCAATTAAAGCATTAGAAGAGGAAACTATTGATCCAATTGCATCACTTGGTAAAAGAGATTACTGAAGGGAAGACAATTGATCCTTTGGTCTCAAACAAGTTTGTAATTCCACAAAACTTTGATAGTCAATATGAACAGATAAATCTAAACTTGCGATCCTTGTTACTACTCATGAATGCACATAAGTGGAATCAAGTTGTTTCCTTTCCCAAAAGGAAAAGAGGTACACGAAAGCAAGGGTGTTTGCTTCTTAGGCATTTCAAAACCCGAGGTCAAGTTTTCTCCAACCAGGAGAGAATGATACAAATAAGAAAAATATGATTAAGAAATTCAGAATTTACACATTTTTAAATTTTCATTTTTAGGGGCATTCTGTAATTTTAGCTTTGCTGAAATAGTAAGGTTTGATTTATTTTTATTTGTATTTAGGAGTTTTAGTTTGATTAAGTTTTCCTAATTTAAGTTGATTTTGCTTAGAATTGTGTAGGGCAATCAATTCTTTCTTCTCCCCCTGGGAGTGATGCCTAAGCTGATTGTGATTCCTAGGAGAAATACCCATCTGTTCCCGAATTCTTGCTCTTAATCAAATCTGAATTTTTAACTATCAGATTAATTTTCACTGCACATGGATATCGAAGCTAGGACAGATTAACCATTTTAATATCCTCGCAACTCTGGTCTTCATGAACTATCACAGTGGAAATTGACCTTGTTTCCTTCCGTTAAACCAAACCACCACCACAACAGACTACCATGCAAATTCGTAAGAGGATGATAGAATTAACCATGCCATTACCAAGACACCCATAAGCATTATCCCACAAAACCAAATTTACAACGATCAACGTTGATTTTGATACCGAAACAAATAAGAACCCTATCCACTCCACACAAAGAATATAATAATAAATAACAGATGATCAACAATAATCAATCAAAAAAGCAAAAAGGGTCAGAGCATTTCAGTCTAAAAAGTAACCATCTGCGTAACAAAATGCAAAGTTGAGTTCTCACAGGAGAAATTATGCATAAAAAACAAGCATATACTTTTAAAAGAAAGTCATTAAACAGGCAATTGGGAAATTTCTCACCAGAACCAAAGCGAGATTGACGTCAGTAACTACTGAAGAAGATTTAAATTGGGACTCAGTAAACGTAGCGTCGTTGGCTGCTGCCGCCAGCCATAAGAGGAGAAATCAAGATGTGATTGGATATTTGGCGAAGCAAATAGAAAATGCGATGGAGGGGTAAGGAACGTGTAAATTTGTGGAGGCCGGAAACAGGCTCCATTGTGTCCATTAACTTTTCTTTTAAGCCATTTCGTAAAATCAGGGATCAAAATTCCAAATGCTTTTTTTAAAAAAAAAAATATAAAAAAGAAAGGATTGACAAAGGTAGAGTTTGGATCGTATAGTGCAAGATTTACTTGTACTTGATAACCCTTCCTATTGATTGTTGAGAATTATATGGAATCCCATTTTTTTCATTTTTTTTACAATAATGTTAACGTTAATTTTAATTTTAATTTTTATTATATAATTATAATGCTGTTTCTTTTAATTCATTTTTTGTTATATTATTTTTTTACTTTTAAATTTTATTCCTTATTTCTTTCTTTTTTATCTTCTCCTCCTTCTTTGCCTCTTCTTCTTGTTTCTTTATTTTTTCCTATCTTAACTTTTTATTATTCTTCTTTCTCTTACTAATTATTTACTATTTATTAATTTTACTTTTTATAGTAAATATATCATATATATATATATATTTACTAATATATATAAATATATTTATTTATCAATATAACAAGAAGATGAAAACAAAAAATTACAAATGAAGCAAAATAAAATAAAAAATGAAAACAAAAAAAGACAGAACACAAAAGAAAAAGAAGGAAGGAGGATACATTTAAAATTATTGAAATTTATTTGATCAAAGTTGATAATTTTCAAAACAAAACTTCATTATGAAAAAAATTAATTTTACTTTATTTAAAATGATATTACATTGATTTCCCCTTAATTATTTTAGATCCATTCTTGAACCCTATAAGTTTTTAGTTGGCATGCTTAAAGTAATTTATTTGAATATTCTTTGTAAATTTTTTCAATTTTTGATTATATGATTTTGAAATCCTTGCGGAATTGACAACACATGTGATTTATAGTGGTTCGTCACTAACTCTTGCCTACGTCTACTTCTTCTAAGTCTTCCACTTAGGGTTCCACTAATCACGAATACAATCAATACAACAAAGGATTCCTCAATTGAATCCTAACCCTAGTGTTTTCAGGCTCATACTCAAATCTTTACAATAATTGCAATCTCATAACAATTAAACTCTCAATTACAACTTAATGCCTCAAGCATTAATCACACATCAACCCACAAATACAAAACCTAATACTTAGATTGTGAGAATACAATGAAAATAGAGTTAACAATGCTTTAATTACAATACCACAGGTAAACTTACTTGTTGTTGAAGATTGAAGCTTAAAAGAAACTTTTCACTGCAAAACTAGTCGTTAGATTGAAAGTATAATATGTTCTATTATCAAAAAAAGCCGTTAGAAAGGGTTTAAAGTCTTTCTGGAAAGTCGCGTACGATCGTACTAGACTTGGTACGCCCGTACCACCTTAAAAAGCCACATTTGAAAAAAAGAGGGAAATTAGGTACGATCATACCACCCATTGGTACGCCTGTACTAAAACATTTTTCCTAACAAACAAATTTTCCTTCAAGCAACCATACGATCATACCAACAATGGTACGCCCGTACCAAAGCAAGTTTACTGACAAACAAAATTCTTGAGAGCAATGGTTCACCCGTACCAACCAATGGTACGCTTGTACAAAACTCAAGGAAACAAAGCCAACTTAGTACGATCAGTCATATGCCCATATCATATAACAAAGCAACTTGGTACTCCCGTACCAAACAGGTACGCCTATACCATTCATAAAAACATACTTTAAAATATCAAATAACTTAAATTGACTCACACATAACACACAAATCAAAATCCTAGGTCTAACAATCTCCCCCTTTTTGATGTTGGCAATCAATTTAAGTTCAATTTGCAAAACATGTTTAAATGAAATTTTGATTTGAAAAATTTTAGAAATCTCTCCCTTTATTTTAGAATTCATGCCATTAATCACAAAGGAAGGATAAAAGCACAAAGATCATAGCAATATATATAATTGTATAATAAAAAACATAAACAGAATCATATGATCAGAGCATTATCCAATTCAGTTATAATCAGACCAAATGATAATAAACAATCAATAAGAATAAACAGGATAGGATAATGAACTGAATAAACATCATATGCTATATAAACTCAAAAAATGTCCAATACACTGATCATCCCAATAAAAAGAAATAATAATAATGAAAATCAAAAACTAAAAGAAATAACAATAATGAAAATCAAAAACTAACATCTCCACTACACTAGCCTAAAATATAAAACATCTCCCCCTTTGACAACATCAGAATAATCACTATGGGTCATGAGGAGGAGGTGGACTCGGTAGAGGAATAATGAAAGGATCCATCATAACACTGATGGAATGTAGGGTCTCAGATGTAGTCATCTAAAAATCATGAAACTCTACTGTATGCTAATCAAATCACTGATATAGAGAAAGAATATGCTAACAAATATGAGCAAGTTATTGATCAACCTGGTCAAAATATTGCTTGAAGGCATCTAAGCGATCCAGTCGAGAAATGATAACAGCAAACTACTGAGAGATAGAATCAGTGGATGCAGCAGTTGGAGCAGGAGTGGGGGTACCAGTAGGAGCAGGGGGATCAGGAATAGTAGTATGTACTACAAAGTGGCACCTACATGTGCTGACAGACAGTAACTGCACTACATCCAAATAGGGTGATAGTATCATTAGGAAGGCCTAATGATTGAAGATGCTCGAGATGTTATGCAATGTACTCAAAGTGAGTATAGAACTCACCATCAGAATCACGCTCAAGGAGCATGGAGTGCTCGATGAACGACAAGTCTAGATTAAGACCTTTCGATCCAGGAGTGGGTGGAGAGGCAGGAAAGGCAGAAAGGCATTGGCAAAGATGATGGATAAAAGGGCTAAAAAGAATAGCCTTGCTAGGCTATTTTTGGATGCCAACCTCATGAAAGGAGGTCTGAAGCCAACGTTCAGACTGTATAGGAGTACTCGTGACCATGGAATAGAGGAAAATCAAGTCAGGGCCAGTGACTATGTCATTAGACTCAAATCTCTCGAATATCAAATAAGAGATGAGTCTATGATAATAATAGAGTGAGGGGAACTTAAGATAGGTGGCTTTAAGCCTCGAAGGACGGAAATGAGTATCGAGTGTGATCTCCCTCCAGAAATCGTTGTGGTCAAAAATCGCGTATCTGGCTTGGTAATGCCATCAGTGTGGAAATCAAAAATCTCATCAAACTCTACAGGAGAAAGAGAATATTGCCTGCGAAAGAGTCTGAAGGTGCAAGGAAAAGAAGTAGACAAAGAGAACGTCTGTAGGAACTCTAAAGCTACAAACTGAATATAATAGTTAGGTAGAAATATGAAATTTAACCAACCCACGTTAGTCAAATAGCACAAAATATCATCCTCTAGTCCTGTCTACAGGAGAGTGGAGTGACACATGAAACAAGAGTGAGAAAAGACTTTCTCACTCAAAATAGAGGTCCTAACTACAGAAGCAGGGGTAGCACCTCAAGGGCCAGAGCCTGCACGAACCACGCATTTGACTTTACATCCCTAAGACGAAGAGCTATCGTAAGACTCGAGAGCTAACATGAGTAAAATTAGTGAAAATAGATAATTTAGCTAAAAACAGAATTTTTCAAAAATTTGACAGAGTTTCGACTGATTTTTGAAAAAACTCAAAAATTTGTACTTACATGGAAATCAATAAAATTTGACACAGAGCACCATAATACAATCCTAAGCAACTATCTCTAAAGAACCTAGAGCTAAAATAGCCTAGATTGAGCAAAAAATTAAAAAGAAAAATGGAATTAAAATAGTTCAAACTCAAAATAAAATAGAAGAACCGAGAGAAAACCAACCTAAAATGGAAGAAAGGATTGTCGGCAAATGGATTTGAAGTGTTTTAGGATTGATTTTATTAAACTTGATGAGGATTTGAGAGAGAAATAAGAGAAAATTGGAATCTGGTAACTGGCGGCAACTGAAAAATCACATTTAAAATCGGTTTTCCAAATCACGTACGGGCGTACCACCTAGGGGTATGACCGTATGGCTAAAAAATGATTGAAAATTCTCTATCACGTACGGGCATACGGGTAAGGCGTACGGTCGTACAAGAGCTCTCAGCCAAAAATTTTAAGTTTTTGAAACAGATAGGCGTACAGGCGTACATAATTAGTACGGTCGTACCAAATTATGAATAAAAATGCCTTTGAGATACGTACGGGCGTACCAAGATGTGGTACGATCGTACAAGATATTAAACAAAAATAGGAATTAAGGTAGTAAGATTCGTACGGGCATACAAAAACATGTATGGCCGTACAGGGACTAAAAATCAAAAAATTTTGAAGAGTTCTGAGAATTTTCTTGAAATTTCTAAAGTCTACCAAGTACACCTCCTTCAAAAATGAACCATATATCATTTCTAACTCATGTTTGATGAAGTTTAAATGATCTTCACTAGGGGTTTCATAAAAATATCTGCCAATTGATGAATTGTATCAATAAATTCTAATACAACTTTCCCTTTTTTCACATTATCACGTAGAAAATGATGCCTAATATCTATGTGCTTAGTCCTAGAATGTTGAATTGGATTCCTAGATAAACTTATAGCACTGGTATTATCACATTTAATAGAGGTGCATGAAATACAAACATTGTAATCCCTTAATTATTGTTGAATCCAAAGTACTTGAGCAGCACAACAACCTGCTGATATATATTCAAATTTAGTAGTAGACAGAGACACACAATTCTATTTCTTGCTAAACCAAGAAACCAGACAATTCCCTAAGAAATGACAAGTGCCAAATGTACTTTTCCTATTTAACATATTTCTAGCAAAGTCAACATTAGAATAGGCAGTCAAGTCAAATAAATCATCCTTAGCATACCACAAGCCATAATGCATAGTACCAATAAAGTATTTGAAAATTTATTTTACAGCACACAAATGCAATTCCCTAGGAGATAACTGAAATCTAGCACATATACACACAACAAGCATTATATTAGGCCTAGAAGCAGTTAGGTAAAGTAAACTACCTATAATATCTCTATACTTCTTTTGATCAACCTATTTGCTATTTTCATCCAAGGAAAGCTTTATAGTAATGCTCATTGGAGTTTTGCTTGGTTTTGCATCTTCTAGTCCAAACTTCTTTAACATTTTTTGTGTGTACTTGACTTGATTGATAAAAATTCCATCTTCACATTGCTTGACTTGAAGTCCTAAGAAATACTTCAACTCTCCCATTATACTCATTTTGAATTCTCCCTACATGCACTTAGAGAACTCCTTGTATAAATTTTCATTAGTAGCACCAAATATTATATCATCCACATAGATTTGAACAAGCAAGATATCATGTTTATAATGCTTAATGAAAAGTGTTGTGTTTGCTTTACCTTTTGCAAAACCATGATTAATGAGAAAACTACTTAACCTATCATACCAAGCTCTAGGGGCTTGTTTAAGGCCGTATAAAGCTTTGGTAAGTTTGGAAATGTGATTTGAAAATTCAAAATCCTTAAAACCAAGAGGTTCTGCAGTATAGACTTCTTCATTTATAAAACCATTTTAAAATGCACTTTTCACATCCATTTGAAAACATTTAAAGTTCATATGAGATGCATATGCCAATAACATTCAAATAGCTTCCAATCTAGCTGTAGGTGCAAAGGTTTCATCAAAATCTATTCCCTCTTCTTGACAATATCCTTGTGCCACTAACTTAGCTTTATTCCTTGTTATGACACCACTCTTATCAAGCTTATTCCTAAACACCCACCTAGTTCCTATAATAGATGCATCTCTAGGCTTAGGTACTAAGGTCCATACATTATTCCTATCAAACTGGTTTAGTTCATCCTGCATAGCTAACACCCAACTCTCATCATCTAAGGCTTCATTTACATTATTAGGTTCAATTTGAGAAATAAATGCAAGATTTTTATGAATATCTTCAAATTTAGAACGAGTGGTGACCCCTTTTGATATTTCACCTATGATTTGCTCCTTTGAGTGTCTTTTTGAGAAGTACCACTCCTTTGGAAGATCATGCTCAATTTGAGTTACAACTAGGTGAGGAGGAAGATCATTTACTTCTTCCTTGTCAACATCTTTAGGTGTAGCTTCTTGTTGATGCTCTTGTTCTTCACCTTGTTTCAATAGAATTCATACATCATCATCAACAATATCCTTTCTTGGACCAAGGGAGTTAGTTTCATCAAAAATAACATGCATAGATTCCTCTATAACCAAAGAATGTTTGTTAAACACCCTATACGACTTGCTAGATGTTGCATATCCTAAGAATAAACCTTCATCAGTCTTTGAATCAAATTTCTCAAGATTATCCTTGGTATTTAAGATGTAGCACTTATAACCAAATACTCTAAGATACAAAATTTTTGGTTTTCTTCCATTCCATAGCTTATAATGAGTTTTATTTAAAATCAATCTTAAATGAACTCGATTTGTGACATAACAAGCGGTATTGACCGCTTTGGCCCAAAAGTATGAAGGTAATTAGTACTCATTGAGCATTATACATGCCATATCATAAAGAGTTCAGTTTTTCCTTTCAAATATCTCATTTTTTAAGGAGTTCTAGGAGATGAAAATTTATGATGAATATCGTGTAAATCAGAAAAGAACTTAAAACTTTCATTTGAAATCCCTTTCCATGATCACTCCTAATTGAGGAGATATAATAACCCTTTTCATTTTGCATTCTTTTGGTTAAGATTTGAAAAGCATTAAATGCATCATTTTTATGAGCTATAAAAGAAACCCAAGTAAATCTAGAGTAATCATCAATAATCACAAGTTCATAATGCATGCCATCTAAATAGCTACTCTAGTTGGTCCAAACAAATCCATATGCAACAATTGAAGGGGTTTAGAAGAGGTTACCTTGTTTTTCACCTTAAATGAGGACTTTACCTATTTTTGCATTTGGCAAGCTTCACACACCTTATCTTTTGAAAATTTGATCTTTAAAAGTTCTAGCACATATTCATTCTTCTCGAGATCGCTAATGCTTTT
This sequence comes from Dalechampia spathulata, assembly GCA_948192965.1. Lineage (NCBI taxonomy): Eukaryota > Viridiplantae > Streptophyta > Magnoliopsida > Malpighiales > Euphorbiaceae > Dalechampia > Dalechampia spathulata. The sequence continues at coordinate 15,722 of CANYBF010374984.1, forward strand.
GAAGTTAATATGTCTGAGCCATCTATGCCAAAGCCATGAGTCCTCACTTATAGAAACAAGACACTTCACATTTTTGTTAGGAATAGAGTCTAAATCAATCATGTAAATAATCTCTATTCTATCTTCTTGAAAGACTAACCTATCATCACTAATCCTATAAACAAGACAACCTTTAGGATCAAAAATAACTTTAAAACCATTATCACATAATTGACTAATACTAAACAAGTTATGTTTTAATCCTTCTACTAACAAAACTTTGCTAATAAAAAAGTTAGAATCCTTATCGACCTTACAAATTCTAACAACTTTACCTTTGGCGTTGTCTTCAAAGGTGACATTACCTCCGTTATATTTTTCAAGGTTGGTAGAGGCTTGCATTGCCAGTCATATATCTTAAGCATCCACTATCGAGGTACCATTTGTTTTCACTAATCTTGGATCTCAAGTATACCTCATCCTTCTCATCATCTAGGAATGCCATGAAGTAAAGATTGGTTATTCATTCATCACTGGATACATCCTCGTTCATCTCACTATCATCATCCTATGTTGCTTTCAACATCTTTTTCTTGAAGGGTTTAGATGGTTTGTTGAGGCGAGGGCATTCATTTCTCATATGTCCCAGCTTGTTGTATTCATAGCAAATGGCTTGATTTCTTTGAAAGTTATCCCTTCGGTTCAAGTCCCGTCTTGCCTCAAATGGCTTCTTGCTATCTTTCTCAAATTTCTTCTTCTTCATAAAAACAGTCTTGACATGTTTGGAGAGAAGGGCCACTTTATCATCAATTTCCCCTTCGCTTGTGGAAGAGGCATCTTCTTCTTTCGAAGCTTTAAGTGCTATCCCTTTTCTCTTATCTTCCTCAAATCCTTGTCTTAGTGTAATCTCATGCGTAAGGAGTTTCCTTAAAAGTACATCGGTAGACAGAACCAATAAGTCATTTGCTTCTTTAATAGATGTCACTTTAGCCTCCCAATCCTTCTTAGGAAGAATCTGTAAGATTTTATTGTTGATGTCTTCTTTTTGGTACATCTTGCCAAGCTTCATTAGGCCATTGACGATCATAATGAGTTGGTTGTACATTTCAGAAATTGACTCGTTTGCCTTCATTATGAACATTGATCGTCCCTGATATGATAGTAGTTTTAATCACTACTTTACTGCAAGCATATAGTTCATAGTAATAAGATATCGATCCCACGAGGATTTATGGTCTAACCACCACTACTTGGATTTCTAATTTGTTCAAGCAACAAATGAAGGTTTAGTGTTGGAGGTATAAATTACTGAAGTAAAAAACAATGTTAATGTAAGAATGTGGTATAATGAATGAATATGTAGGGAATGAAATTGTCATCACCAAGCTAAAATGATAATTGCTTGCTCATTGCTACCCAAGATATCCAATGGCATTGATTACCCTTTCTCAAGGCGAAATCAACTAAATTTTTGTCTAATCTTAGATCCACTTAGTCACTCTCATGGCCCTCCAATTAGGGGAAACTATCACACTATCATATAGGAACTAAGAGCATATAGATCTCTTATACACACTTACCTAACCAAAACGAATAAGCATTCCATAATTCAAGTCTCGTTGTAATTATAGAGCATAAGAAATCATTTAGAAATCAATCTTTAGAATTGAATAACTCTCACTATTCAAGTATTTCATAACTCAACTCTCATTGTAATCATGAAGTAGAGACCAATTTCTTAAAAACCAATCTTTAAATTTAAACATTCATAGCAATGTTAAGGCAAGCAATAGCAATTATCCTTAGCAAGGGATTTCAGACTTCAAACTCTACTGTAGAGTACTTAGCCACTCATGGCTTTACAAGAAGAACAAGAGAAGAAAATACAGCAAGAGAGTTTGCCCAAAAAAGAGAGCTTTTCCTCGTATGTGTGTCTCCCCCCGTGTGTATCTGCTCTCCTTTTGTAATCCAGGCTTCCTCCTTAAATCTTTGAGTGAGATTCCTCTTTTTGCTCCTTTTTCCATTTTCTATTTTACTGCCCATCACTCTTAATTGACTCTTATTACCTCCATACTACTCTTTTAATAATATTTTATTCTATTGTATTATGGATCCCTCTAGCTTATCTGTCCAATTTCTTTAAATTCTGCTCAATAATTGGAGGTCCATGATCGTGGAGTTTAAGTCCATGATCATGGAGTGCTTGGTGGAAGCCTTACCTTCGATACTGCCCTCTACCATGATCATGGAGTTGAAGTCCACACTCATGGAGTTATCCATGGGTCTTGATGAACTTTTGCCACGATCGTGGAGTTGAATGCCACGATCATGGAGTTGTTCTTCTTGCCCAAAACTTCTTCACTTTTTCCTTTATTGCACCTTAGACTCTGCACACTTAACACACACATCATATTCTACTAAAAACGTGATATTCAAAGTGAAATATAACGGAATGCATGTAAAAATCACAAACTTAAACTCCTAAAACATAATACATGATAGCACCCATCAAACATCTCGTATTGATATGTCAACAGCTGGATTTTCTTATTCTAAACTTGATTAGTTCCTTCATGATGAGTTTCCAAAGCAGTCTATATTTGCTTTACATTAACACAATATGATACACGTCCATACTCCTCATGATTTATAGCATAGTATAGTATATTCATCGCCTTCTTATTCTGAAAATTTGCTTTCAATTCCTCGCTAGTCCAATTTTCTCTGGCTTTAAGTGAAACAACACCATTAATCGTAGTTGTTGAAGGTAAAAACTCATTTACCATCAAGTTGACCAATTCAATTCCATCGCTGCCCAAGAAAACTTCCATCCGATGCTTCCAATACGGATACTTAATTCCATCAAAGAATGAGGGTCTTGGGAATGATTGACTCTCAACACTTTGGGTTGCCATGGGATCTTTTACTCTAAAATTTTACTTCTAATCACAACTGAGCACCACGCTTTGATACCAAATGAAATCCCTAGGGAATTGGTAACACATGTGATTTATAGTGGTTCGGTACTAACTCTTACCTATGTCTGCTTCTCCTAAGTCTTCCACTTAGGATTCCACTAATCACGAATACAATCAATACAATAAAGGATTCCTTAATTGAATCCTAAACCTAGTGTTTTCAGGCTCACACTCAAACCTTTACAACAATCGCAATCTCACAGTAATTAAACTCTCAATTACAACTTTATGCCCCAAGCATTAATCACACATCAACTCACAAATACAAAACTAGCCATTAGATTGAAAGTATAATATGTTCTATTATCAAATAAAGCCGTTAGAAAGGGTTTAAAGTCTTTCTAGAAAGTCGAATATGACCATACCAGACATGGTATGCCCGTACCAACTTAAAAAGCCATATTTGAAAAAGAGAAGGAAATTAAGTACGACCATACCACCCATTGGTACATTCGTATCAAAACATTTTTTCTGACAAATAATTTTCCTGCGAGCAGCCGTACGGTCATACTAGCAATGGTACGCCGGTACCAAAGCAAGTTTACTGACAAATAAATTTCCTAAGAGTGATGGTATACACATACCAACTAATGGTACGCCCATACCAAACTCAAGGAAACAAAGCTAATTTAGTATGGTATGCCATATGCCCATACCACACAACAAAGCAATTTGATACGCCTGTACCAAAACACCACTCATAAAAACATACTATAAAATGGCAAATAACTTAAATTGACTCACATATGGCACACACATCAAAATCCTAGGTCTAATAGATTTGATTATGATATTTCATTTTTTGTTATCTTTTATTTTATTTACCATTATATGTTAGTTTGTTTTTATAATAAATATGTATAGATAAATTTATATAATATAATATTTATTTATTTATCATTATATTTCATATGATATACAAAATATATATGGTAAATATGTAAATGTATCAAATAGTCATACTAGTAAATAAATATATAAATAGATATTTTATAATAGATATATGTATTTGTCAATATATATCATGATATATACTAATAAATATATAAATCAAATCATAATGTTTATATTGGTAATGGTATACATATATTTATTAATATATACATTGACATATATGTGTAGATATATATATAATTTGATGTATGTTATTAAATACATATATATTATATCATACATATGATAAATACATATATCTACTAAAATATACCATACAATATATTTATTTTCATATATTTATTATAATAAAGAAAACAACAAACAACAAATTTATCTTTAATCTAAAATACCCATTTATATCTAATAATATAAATTACCATAACTTTATGGAACTAGCTTCTGAGTTGAAGTTGAGATAAAAGCATTTATTTCACCATTCATCATATTACATTAATTTTCATTCAATAATGCTTAAGTGTAACATGTAAAGATTGATGGAAGAGAACTAATTGTATGATATAACCTAAGTTTTAAGTTTCTAAGTTGAGACTTGATGATCACATGATGAGCACAATTAGCATTACTGGATCAGATATGAGGTTGGAAGGTAAGTTAATGATTTTTTATGAAGGTCAATAATTAAAGGAAGTGAGGAGCTAGGTGTTAACTGATTAGTCTCTCTTTTTACTTGATGTTGCTAGTCTACTATCATCAAATAATAAATGCTAAGAATAAAACTTAATAGTACTTAAATATGCTAATATTGAAATAATCAATATAATAATAAGTAGACAACACAAAATGCAATGTTAATATAACATATATAATCAAATACCATCAAAATATATATCTTGTCCTACATTAATTAATCTTTATAACCTATACGAAATTATAATCATACTATCACATCTTATATTAGCATATATTACAAGTTTAAACTCATTCCTTGAATTACTAACTCAAATGGATATACATGCTTCTCAATGTATTTAATATTCATCAAAAGTGTAATCAAACACTGTAATATCAGTCATTTATCATTCATAATCAAATACCATTAATTTTCATTCAATCATACATAAAATAACCATCTCAATTTGAGTGTAATCTATTAAGTTTGTTATCACATCACACATAATCAAATATCTCATAGGTGTAATCAATTTTTGTACATCTGGGTTATAACATAATAAGTAACACCAATAAAAACATTCATAAGCATATGCCAATGGTATGTAATCAATCTTGCAATATTTAATCAAATGACCATAATAATATGTCACATTATTTAAAATTAATCATCATAGTATGAAATGCATCCAACATTATAATATTAACCATATGTCTCAATGTAAATATGTAGTGCAACCAATAAGCATTATGCCATAATAATCATTATTTACTTCATCCCCTCAAGTTAATATTTAGTCATATTTACTACCCATACACTTCCAGATGTGATCATCATAAGCGCCATACACAATCATAACTTCAGTAAGGCATGATCCATTCTACTAGATACATGGTATGGGTGGGGCTTTCGTCACGATCTAGAGCAAGGTGATACACATTGACTGGGGGCCTACTTGGAGTGAAAATGCAATCTTCTCGAGGGGCTACCTTGAGGAATGAGATAGATCTAAAAGAGTTACAAGATGGAGTCACCACTGGATGGTTCAAGAATTGGTTCAACTGACTATTAGCATGAGTGCTAAGTCAAACCTTTCAGAGATGGGTTCGGGTGGTGAATATCTATTCACTTAGAGTTTCAAGTTTGCTTTTACCATTTTAGTTGAGTATACCATAGCAGCAATCATGACAGATATAGCATGGCAAATATAATATGGCAATCATGGTATGAAACATGACATATGCATGACATATGAAATAACATGGCATAGGCATGAAATGTGAGATGATATATCATGTAACAATGATAAAAGATACATCATGGAAAATATAGAATAACGAGCAAAGCTACATGAAATAAAATAGAGGCTGGTGAAAGGAATTGAAGAATATAGGGGATACATAAGAGATTTAGGGCTAAATCATACAAAACTAGGGAATAAAGCTATTCTATTACAAAGAATCTTTATTGATATAAAATCTAAGACATTAAGCAATGTCTCATCCATTAAGAAAAAGTCAACCTCGGATAGCACGAGCTAAAAATACACCAATGAAAATGTAAAATAAATAAGAAAAATCATTAGTAGTAAATAAAATTTAGGACTAGATTGATTAATTCTATGCCATATGAAAGCATGAATCAAAAACCAAATTTTGATGAATATAATGGCAACAATCATGAAAATGTGAATAAATACGAGCCGAATCATGAAAATCATGCAAAAATAATCAATTTTAGGCAAAATCAATCAATATTAAAACTGAAATTTTCTAAGATCATATAAAACATCACTTAGAAACAAATCAATGTCCAATCAAACTAAACATGTCAAGTGACACATTAAACAAAATTAAAATAACATTAATTAAGTAATTAAGCAAAATGAGATGATTTAATGGCAAAATCATAAGTAATTGATCATGGCGTAATAAATTAGGAGTTATTAACATCACATAAATGCTAATTAGAGATAGCAAACTCAATTAATCAAAGCTAATCATGTCATTAATTATTAAATCAAACAAATTAAATAAGCATTTAACTTGAGAAATATGATTTAAAAGCTAAAATTAATGAAATGTGAATGATATATGACAAACTCAGATCTTAGGGCTACTGTAAAGCCTCTAATGTTACTGAGGACTTCAAAATTTATCAGGAAACAAGCAAAAATTGAATGAAAATGATATTTTCTGATGAAACAGGCAGCTATATTGTCACGCCTTTTTGTGGTGCAACATGTTCTCGTAGAATAATTAATGATCTCCGATTCGAGGAAACCATTAATTACTCTACAAGGGATGTGTAAATTTTTTTTGTACGCTGTTCAAAGTTTTATGAAAGTATTAGTCCTAAATAACATTCTTGCATTTACTGCCTTGACATTACTTTAAATTACTTAATTAAATTAATTAGAAACTTTAATCTACTCTAAATCCTTGCCTTCAAAAAAACTTCTGCTGAACTGGTGTTTTGGAAATCCGTGCTTGTCATTCTGTAGTTAACCTATGTCCATCAAATGACGAACGCTGAATATATCACTCAATGGTGCTTTACATATAATATAGAAAATATAAACATACATATATCATATATAAACAGGTCATGTAAACTATAACATTATATTATTGATGTTATCATGTAATCATTTAAAATATTACTTCTATTCATCATCTATATATATCATCATTTACTTAACTCTCTAACATATTCAGATCATAGTTCATTTTATATCGACACTATGACTAGTTTATTTCCTTGATATATATATCATTTATTTTTCTTTGGATTTATATTCTTCTTGAATTTTCACGAAGCAATGTAAACATTTCTCATGTATACTATATCAATCATAATTATACAACCACTATTATTTCATTACTATAGACATATTTATAATATGTTTAACATTGTTTAATCATGATAATTATATACTTGTTAAATCATAACTTTATTCTTTTGGTGTATTTTTATTTCTTATTACACATCAGTAGTTCGATACTTTAAAATATCTTATCATCATGTTATCAACCTTGACATGTTAAAGTCATATATTATCATTCCATGATGATTCCTTTTTAATGAACTAACTTCACAAACATATATTCACAATCAATATCATTTATTCCTTAACAATTTAGAATTTAATAAAATACTGTGATTATTTTCAATAATGCAAATTTTCACTTTATCATATATTCTTTTAATTTCATAATCATAATATAATTAATCATATTAATTATATTTTCTACCGATATTCAGCATGAATGACATCAACAATGATAAAATATATTTATTACATTATCATTCTTTAATAATATAATTCTCAGCTATATATGTATCATGTTATCATCATGTATAACATACCATTATACCATAACCACATTAGGTGTATCATATGTATCATATTATGATCATCATGTATGTCTCGCATCATTGTCATATTTATCATAACATTATTAAATTTTAATATCATCATCATAATATAACATATTATCGTCATGTCTACATATATGTCATCATCTCATTTAATATCTTCATGAATAAATTGTCTTTATCACTATAGCATATTATCTTATCATGTTCATTTTATTATTCAATATGTATGCCATGGATATCATCATCATCATGATCAACATCATTTAAATATGAATGCATCATTTAGGCATCATCATCATCATAATTCATGATTTATGTCATTAATGAGAATGCATCAATGTTATGGATTCTCCTTTGTATTTTCCTGTATCTTTACATATCATTTGCCCTCTTTGCATTTTGGGCTATATGTGCACATTGTATTGGGTCATTCTTTCATATCTCATTTATGGTTCATCTAGAACCCATTTCATACCCATTTCTTTTCATATCATTTGAATATTTCCATTTCCATATATTTCTCGTACGAATTTATATCGTAATGCCCAATACCTTTCCTTTTATCATTATCCTTTCGTATTCTTTTATTTTTTCTTTTCCCCTTATTTCTCCATGTCATGATATGTATGAATTTATCAATTTATGTTTCAATGAAATGATATGAATGTTTTATGCCATGATGCCAAAAATTAACATATGTAAGCTTCATGATATTATATTGTATTTCATCTGATTCATGCATCATACATTTCATATAACATGATTTTTATATATCATTCATTTAATAAAACATTTATTTCACATAGCTTTCACTTCATGTTACATTCTAATCATATAGCATCAGTTTCATACATTTCACTGATAATGACATAAATAAATCACTTTCATAATAACCACAATAAAGCCTATACATTTGCCTTAAATATTATTCCATAGTGTAAAATCAATGTACTTTGATGTCATATTATCAATGTATGCATTAAAATAAAATTACCATGCATATTTATTTCCTTAATCTTAACATGATCATTTCCTTTTATCATATTTCATCCTCATGTATAACATCTTCATAACATTTCATCATATATATTGTATCATCAATATAATATATCATATCATAAACATGTATACCATACCATCATATAATCATTAATAATAAATATATATTATTATTAATGATTTTTTTACTTATATCATTAATTATTCACATTTATAATTTATTCCAATATTAGCACTTTCACATACATTATTATCATATATGTCATATTATCGTAAATTATTAGATATGAATACTATCGTGTGCATTTTCATAATATATCATGTATGTTATATGAAATTGAATTACTATATAATTTTATCAATTAAATCCATATAAAATAAAACTATAAAATATAACATTTAATAACATGTTAATAATTAAGGTAAGTTCATACTTACCTGCCGATCCAAAAATTAGGAATCAGCTAAACAAAGCACAAACCTGATTTTGTTTCCTTATTCAATTCCCCGATGGAATGCTTTGATTTCCCTCTGAACCATAATAATCACATATTAAATATTTATCTATAATTTATAACTTTAATTCCATTATTAATAATTTACTTCTCACATTAGTATACACATTCCACTAAATAACAATCATTTAAATAAACGATGAAAATTCACTTATCATAACTTAATACAAATTAGAAATTCACCTTAATATGTATAAGCATATCACTATTCATAATTACTACATCATTATTCATATTTATTAAATTTTTCCATCATATAATGAAAATCCTTCACTCATACATTACTTACTTAAAAATTACGTAGATAACATTTTAATTTCATTTAACATTCCCTTTTATATCACTGTCATTTAATCATGCATTAACCAATTAATGACTTAATCTAATATAAATATATCCTTAACATTCTTACCTTATCTTTCATATTTGCTAAATATCCTTGTCACTTAACTGCTTCATATTTAAACCAATAAACTTAATTTAATGTTTATCTATCTTTATTATACTTATCTTAACATTCCATTTCTTATGTTAAACCAAATATAACATATCATTTAAACTTTACTAAATTACCATTTAATAAACCATATATCAAGTTATTTATTTAATATCAATTTCAATCTTATGATAAAGTCATTTCAAAATTCACATGTCATTTTCCATACCATTATTTCTTTTAACTTTATTTTGATCCTCAATCATTAATATCCAATAATTCTTTATATACATTATTTTAAATGACTCATAATACTTCCAAATAATTATCCTCATGC
>CANYBF010375045.1:0-16550 GCA_948192965.1 Dalechampia spathulata
TGATTTCATTCCTATATTGTAATTATATTTATATTAAGATTCTTTCCTTCCTTAGTTTAGGGTCTCATGTATAAATAGGGCTGTATATGTGTTCTAATAAAATATATAAGAATTATTTTTCTCTAGTCCTATATTTCGACAAATTGATCAACAGATGTCAATCTTACTGGTATGGGTGGTGTACAATAATTGACCCTCGATGTCAAAATCATAGTAGTCTTGAAAAAAAAAATCAAGCCAGACTCTAATACCATGAGTGAATTCTGAATAGTATTGAATTCTTTTAAACTTGGACACCTATTTATACAAGTGAAATCTTGGTCTAAAAAGGTGTAGAAATTTCATGGACCAAAGAGAGTATTCGAACAAACTCTTAATGGTAACCCTAAACGGCGTTGATATCTATATTGCACAACCAATTAGCTTGTGCTAAGTACCAATCTACTCTACTTATATACCACTTAAACATCTTTTCCATGTAGGATTCTCCAACAAAAGGAAAAACAAAGACTTTCCTATATGAATGAAAATTACAGGAACTTAAATGGGAAATAGAGCTGCACCAAGAAAAGACCAAATTACAGGAACTTAAATAGGAAATAGAGCTGCACCAGGAAAAGACCAAAATAATGGCAAAAAATTTGTGGCAAAGAATATGTGATTTCAACAATGACATCATTGCAGGATATTCTTTGCCTCATGCTCACCTACTTTACTTGATCATTGCAGGGTTTCTTTTTCCCTGCAATATTTTGATATTTTTCCAAATAACATTTTAATATTTTTAGTGTTGGTTTTAGGTGTTTTCTATTATCTTTTTCTTATTTTTTTTAAATATATGATCTTTTAAAATTTATAAATATTTTTGAGTTACGTTTTCTTTTAATATTTTTAATATTTTAGATCTTATTCATTTATTTATTTAGTTTAATTTTATTTTTCTTTTCTTTTGCTTAATTAGCATAATAATATCAACCAAGTATTTTTAGTAATCCTAATTTTTAATATAAGTATTTTTCAATTATATTGTTTTGAAATATTGTGTTTATTTTTGTAATTTTTTCTTATTTCATTTACTTATTTAGTTTACTTCTGAGTTTTGTTATTTATTTGTAATTAAATAATGTGTTTTTCAATTCAATTTGTAAAATATGCATTACAATTAATATATTGAAACATACTATGTACTGAAAATATTTTAAATATCTAAGAAAACTTAGAATAATAAATTTAATTCTTTTTATAAATAATTCTTCTAACTGGTAATATGTGACTTATCAACCGTAAATCCTTCTAACTCACAAATAGTTTTAAAATATGATTATCCTTCATTAAAATTTATTTATTTATTTATCTATTTATTTTATCTTGGCACCTCGGGCATATGCCTGCACCTTGCACCTAGGCTTCAGGACCCTTTGACACCTTGATGCACCTCGAGCCTTTTTAAACATTGGTTGCTTGGCTAGAACACGATGGTAGCAGCGACTTCAGGCTGCTCCTATTTATCTAGTTTCCTTTAAGGTTTCGAGCGAGGTTGCTTGCGTGGAAGAGCCACACCTCACCTTGCTTGGGCACCTACGCAGTGTCAAAGGGTGCCTAGATTTTGCCTCACCCACGTGCCTCTTAACAGCACTGCTCACTAAAATTAAGCAATCATATTGCTCAAATAAGTTTGGAATGATTACCTTTCCAAGGCAGAGACACAAGGCAACTCTTTGCAACTCCCCACCAGAGAGATTAACTACTTCCTGATCCATTAGCTGTTCTATAAGAAGCGGCTTCATGACATCTGAAACAAACTGAGGATGGGTATATGAATCACGGATCTTTTGATGTAACAAGTGTCGAACAGTAGACTGAAACTTGGGACTAATTTTTTGGGGCTTGTAAGAAACATTAAACTCGGGAATCTCAACATCAGAACCTTCCACCATATCAGGTTTGAGCAAACCAGCCTGCAGATTTGATTGATAAAACCATTCAAAAGGCTCCAGAAAATTAATGGCATAAAGGCGAAAAAGAATAAGGAAAAAGAATAAAGATATCTTAACAATACCAGCATGCGAATGAAGGTTGTCTTTCCTGTTCCATTCTCACCAAGCATTACAATGATCTGAGAATCTGTAAATTCACCCTCAATAACCCGAAGCTTAAAGTTACCCTGAGTTTTAGTCATGGTTGGATATTTGTATCGTGCATATGTTTCAATCTCCTCAGCACTCTCTTGTGGAGTCTCAGCAACCTAGAAAAAGCAATATATACAGTGAGAAAGGGGAGGGTGTAGATGAAACAAATAAATAAATATATAAATCAAATAAAGAAAGTTAGTGCACCTTAAAGGTTAAAGATTCATCTCGGAAACGTAGATTTTCTGTGGGAACAAATCCAGCCAAGAAAATATTAATCCCTTCCCTAACAGAGAAGGGAAGGGTTACAACTCCATATGCACCGGGTTTCCCGTATAAGCAACAAATGAAGTCAGACAAATAATCCAAAACACTTAGGTCATGCTCCACCACAATCACATAGCTGAAATAAAGTTGGAACCAATGTTCTTAGATTTAGAGAACAAGGCTAGTAGAAACTTTGAACACAAAAGAAAGAAAGCTAAACCTGTTGGGCCTAAGCAAAGATCTGATGACTTGGGCAGCTTTAAGCCTCTGTTTCACATCAAGATAACTTGATGGTTCATCGAACATATATATCTCAGCATTCTGTATGGCAACAACAGCAATAGCAAACCTCTGGAGCTCTCCCCCAGACAAGTCCCCAACATTGCGATCTATAACCTGGTTCAGCTCAAGATCATGGCAAAGTTCAGCTTTCATCTCTCGCTCATCTTTTTGGTCAAGCACCTGCCCTACATTGCCTTGGACTGCTTTTGGAATGTGATCAACATACTGAGGCTTTATGATGGCCTGTTGAAAACAAAATCATCTTCAGCAAGAAAACTAAAATGCCTGTAAAACAGTGCATTGTTCAGAAGATCATCTTAAGACTTTACTTCTCACCCTGGTAACTGGTAAGCATAAAAATAATACACGAAGGGCTGCTAGGAAAAGCTTAACAAGAAAACAACAATTACATGCATTTAAATATAGTTTCAGTCACATACAAAACCATGCATCACGTCCAATCAGGAATCGAGAAACGGCCAAAACGAGAAAAGAACCAAATATTTATTCACATTGTCCAAGCGGAAATAGGTTCCAACAGAACATTCAATTATTGTCTCCAATTCATACATGTTATTGAAGTTGAGAAACTCTAAGCAAGCCAAAAGATAAAGACAAGCAAGCACAGTAATCCTCAAATAGTCGACCACAACCTCATATCATATTGTATTATAACTATATTAATAGTGTGAAGGGAGCAGAATAAGCAAAATATGGACTTACTCGTCCATGAGCATAATATAAAAGTAAGGATAAATTATTGAGACCTCCCCAAGATTAGGGCAAAATTATGATCGTATTCTTTTTAAGAAGCCAACTAAAATACCTTCTAAATTTGATTCCATCAGTTAAGACATCTTTTTGTTAGTTAAAAAGATGTATTGATTAACCAAATAAAACTAGATGGCATTTTAGTTAGTAATTCATCACTAATGAAATGACAATTTTAAATTTATTTGTGTTTATACTAAAAAATTAGTTTTATTGAAAATTTCTTAATAGTGAATTAAACATGTATTTTTTATTTTACGATTGTTTAATAAATTTCAATTTTATTGTTTACTTGATGACTTTTATCAATTTTTAATATTGCATATGATAAAAATAATATAAAAAATGTGACTTCTGATGAAATTGAGAAAAAAATTATGAAATATGAAAGTTATTTTAAATTTCATTTAATAAATTTATAAATTTTGAATGATTTTTTTATGATAAATATTGAAATAGGTATGAAATGTTTTTTTTAAAAAAGTCTCAAAAACGAAAAAACAATATGTAAACCTAAGTTACTTTTTAATTATTATTAAATACTTATGAGAAAATGAATTCAAGCACACTAATTTTATTTCAATAAGTGTTTTAACAAATATAATTCAATCTTAATGGTGTTTTAATTAGCTTTTAAAAATATATAATCATAATTATGCCCTAACTTTGGAGAGGTCTCAGTAATTTACTAAAAAATAAATTATTACAAAAGAATTTTATTTCAATGTCTAACACTAATTTTAACATAAATTACATTAAAATATATTTATATATATGTGAATTTTATTACAAACCAAATACAAAATTTGTTATAACAATATTAAATTAAATTAATGTAATAGTATTAATCAAATACTAGAAAATAATTATCAATTTTAAATATATTATACACATAAAATATAGCTTATATGCAAATCAATCAAATTCAATACAACATATAAAAATAAGTTATATTAAATATTTAAATCAAGAATTTTATTACATCTACTCATGTTAATTAAGCAAGTTGTATATTAGGAATTTTGCACATAATCTTTAGAGATTATGTCTATATCTCTAGATATTATTAGGTTGAATTGATTTTATTTTATTCACTTATTCTAAGGAAGGTGTCAATTTATTACTTGCATATGTTAATGATATTGTTAATACTAGTAGTGATTCTAGTGGGATTTCAACTTTAAAAACATTTTTTCAATCTTAATTTCATACAAGATTTGGGTTCATTAAAGTATTTCTTGGGGATTGAAGTTTCTCATAGTAAGGAAGACATTTTCTCATATCAAAGGAAATATGTAATTGGTCTACTTGCTTAAAGTAGCAAGTTGGGCACCAAAACCTTGTAGTTCTCCAATTACTCCAAACACTCAACTTATAGCAGAAGATGATGAGCCGTTTGATGATCCTGAAAAATATAAAAGATTAATGGTAAAATTGAATTATTTGAATGTAACTCATCCTAAAATTGTTTATTCTGTGAGCATTGTGAGTCAATTCATGCCCTCTCTGGCAATTGCTCATTAGGAAGCTTTATCACAAATTTTATGTTTTTTGAAAGGTGCTCGAAGTCTTGGTCTCTTATATAGAAATATCAATCATTTAAATGTTGAATATTCTCAAGTGCGGATTGGGCAAGATCCAAAATGGATAGAAGATCTACTACTAATTATTGTGTTTTTATTGGAGAAAATTTAATATCTTGGAAAAGCAAGAAGAGAATGCAGTTTCTTGATCGAGTATTGAATCAAAGTATTGGGCTATGCCACAAACAATGTGTGAAGTAGTATGGATGCTTCAATTATTAAAAGAGGTTGGTCAGAAGATTCAATTGTTTGTATGGTTATGGTGTAATAATCAAGAAGCCTTACATATTGCTTCTAATCTGATATACTATAAGCATACTAAACATATTGAGATTGATTCACTTGGTTTAGGAAAAAATTCAATAAAGTCATCCCAACAAACCATGTGAGAACTAGAGAGCAACTAGGTGATATTTTCACAAAGGCAATAAATAGGATACAGTTTAATCATATTTGTAACAAGTTGAACATGATTAGCATCTATGCTCCAACTTGAGGGTGAGTGTTAATTAGGCAAGTTGTATATTAGGTATTTTGTATATAATCTTTAAAGATTGTGAATTAAGGCAAATATCTGGCGAATTAGGCAAATAACCTATAGATTGTAGTTTAAGAATTTTTTGAAGGCTACAACTAATTTATTGGGATTATTTCTTTAGTGATTTATAGGTTGTAATTTCTCTTCTTTAATAAGATAATAAATCTTCGCTCCAACATGGCATCAAAGCCACGTTGGGAGTTCTAGCAATTGTCTTCTCTTCTCTAGGGTTTCTAATTTATTACTAGCATTTTTGTTGTCAAGTTTAGGCTGTCGTTTGTTGACACCGCCCATCTCCTCCATCAAAGTCATTGCCGATAAGCACTCGGCAAGAATTCAACAGCCTTCCAACGAGCACACAAGTCTCACATGTTGAGTAAAGATTTGATGCACTATTCACGTGCTGGCACGTGGAGGCACATGAGGACATTTTCTGACCATTGATTTGTTTATATTTCTTGTTTATGTTATTTTCAACCACTGTTGAGGTATTTTGTACGATTTTTCTACTGTCTCTAAATGGGAGATCCAAAAGTTACTGTAATCGATACTGGTTGTAAACCCATTATCATATCACCATCTACTGAGTCTAAGATTGTCACTACCTTGCTTCTGGTTACTTCTAAAATCATTGATGATAAGTTAAATAGTATCACCTATCTTGATTGGAGCAAAACTGTTCAAGTTCATCTCTGAAGTATTAAGATGATCATTTGACGTGTGATCCACATAACGATGAATCTCAAATATCTGGTTACATAAGGATGCTAAATTGTTTGTTCAAATTCGCAACTCCATTGATAAAGAGTTACTGAGTTTAGTCAATCATTATGAGTTTGTTAAGTAACTTATGGAGTATCTTGAATTTACTTTTTTTGGTAAAGGGAATATTTCACGTATATATGACGTTTGTAAGGTATTGATTAGAAAAAGGCAATAGAACACTCACACAATTCTTCATAGATCTCAAACATCTCTATGAGGAACTTAATAGTCTACTCCCTTTCAATAAGGATACCAAGGAACAATAGAAACAAGATCAAATGGCAGTTATGGGATTTTTGGCTACTCTTCCATCAGAGTCTAATGTTGCTCGCAACCAAATTCTCTCTAGTTCTGAATTGCCTACACTAACAGAAGTTTATACTCGAATGCTTCTTACAGAGTCTCAACCTCTAGTTTTATCTCACAAAAATAGTGCTTTAATTAGTAATGGTGGAAACAAACTAAATAATCATAACAAGTTGAGTAATGGTGTGCCTGATCGAATGACCCTCGACCTTAGGGGTCTAGTGCACTAGTGTCTGTCCTCCTGTTACATTGGCAGATGGATCTTAATCCAGTGCTATTAGTGTTAGTACTACTCACCTTTCACCATCTATTTTAATTCTTTTGTGTTATGTCTCCCAAACTTCACCTTTAATTTACTTTTCGTGAGTCAACTCACTCCTACCTTAAAATGTAGTGTCTCATTTTTTCCTGACCATTATATTTTTCAGGATTTTTCAACAAAGCAAATTATTGGTAAAGGGTATGAGTCTAGGGGTCTTTACATGGTTGATACCAAAATACCGCGATCTTTTATTTGTTCTCAAAACTTGACCACATTAGAAGTTCATTGCCAGTTAGGTCATTCATCATTGTCTTTGTTAAAACAATTATGTCAATTTCATTCAATTCTCGTTTTGCAATGCAAGTCTATGTCACTTTGCCAAACATCATCAATTACCATCTTCATCTCGTATTAATAAACATGCTTCTAGTCCTTTTGAACTAATCCTTGTTTGGTTACCTCTCAAAATGGTTTCCGCTATTTCATTACCTTTATTGATGATTTCTCTCATGTAACTTGGTTATTTTTAATGAAAAAACATTTTGAGTTGTTTTCTGTATTCTCTGCTTTTTATTTTGAGATTAAGACACAATTTAAGACATCCATTCATATTCTTCGTAGTGATAATGGAACAAAAAATTTCTCTAGCATGTTTCAAGATTTCTTGTCCAAACATGACACCATTCACCAATCTTCTTGTGTTGATACTCCTTCTCAGAACAGAGTAGCGAAACATAAAAACCGCCATCTTCTTGAGATAGCTAGAGCACTCCTACTTCACATGCATGTCCCAAAACATTTTTAGGCTTATGCAATTTCTATTGCCTATTTTTTAATCAATTGTATACCTTCCTTAGTTCTTCATGGTGACATTCCATATATTATGTTATTTCCCAACATCACTCTGCTTCTGATTGCCCTTTGTATCTTTGGATGTACATGTTTCATTCATGATGTTTGACCACAACCTTCTAAACTTGATCTTAAATCTCTCAAATGTGTCTTTCTTGGTTATTCTTGGCATCAAAAAGAATATAGATGCTTTTCTCCTATCCTTTGTCATTATTCTATCCCTAAATGTTACATTTTTCGAGTCTACAACATTTTATTCTTCATCTCTGACTCGGAGGAACCTCTTGCCTATACCATTCATGTGCCTAGTGACACTCCAATTTCGTCACCAACATCCACCTTACTTAGACCACCTAATTATCAAGTCTACACCAGGACGTATCCTAATCATCCTAAGACCACATTTCTCCACCTGTTGCCATCACCATTGAGCTCTCGGTCGCGGATTCTTCACCACCCTCTTCGTCATCGAATCCTTCTCCATTTCCCATTGCTCTTCGCAAAG
The DNA here is from genome assembly GCA_948192965.1 of Dalechampia spathulata. NCBI lineage: Eukaryota > Viridiplantae > Streptophyta > Magnoliopsida > Malpighiales > Euphorbiaceae > Dalechampia > Dalechampia spathulata. Next base: position 8,261 of record CANYBF010375045.1, read on the forward strand.
GTTAACGTTCCTATACTTATCCCATCTTCTCTTTTGTTTCCTATAATCAGTTATCCTCTTCTTCTTGATGTCTTATCATAATTTTAAATTCTGACCACATTACTAAGACTGTTGGTGAGGCTTTGGCACATTCTGATTGGTATGTTACTATGAAAGAGGAAATACGTACTTTGAAAGCTAATGACACATGGGACCTTGTGCCCTTGCCCGTTGGAAAAAAGACAATTAGTTGTAAATGCGTGTTTACTATGAAGGTTAATCCTGATGGGTCTGTGGCTCAGTTGAAAGTTGACTTAGTTGCTAAGGGTTATGCTCAAACATATGGGGTTGATTATTTTGAGACTTTTCCTCCTATTTCTAAACTTGAATCTATTCATGTATTTATCTCTTTTGCAACTTTGTATGATTGGCCCCTACACCAGTTAGATATGAAGAATGCATTCTTACATGGTGCTCTTTAGGAGGAGGTGTATAAAGAGCAACCATCTAGGTTTGTTGCTCAGGATAGAAGGCTATCGTTTGCAAAGTCAAACAATCACCATATGATTTGAAACAAAGCCTCGAGCTTGGTTTGGCAGAATGTGTGATACCTTGCAACAATTTGGTACGAGTAAAAGCTTATTTGATCATATAATGTTTTATAAATCTTCTTCAGGAGTTATTTTGTTAGTTGTCTATGTGAATGATATTGTTATTACTAGCAACAACATTGATAGTATTTCTACTTTAAAAGCCTTTCTATAGACTTGGTTTCAAACCAAGGATTCAGGAGTATTGAAGTATTTCCTGGGGATTGAAGTATCTTGATGTAAGAAAGGCATCTTCTTGTGTCAACGAAAGTATATTCTTGATCTATTATCAGAGACTAGCAAGCTAGGTGCTAAACCTAGTAGTTCTCCCATGTCTCCAAACATTTAACTTCTAGCAGGAGATAGTGAACCATTTGATGATCCAGAAAAATACAAACGACTGGTTAGGAAGTTGAATTACTTGACATTAACTCATCCTGATATTACTCAATTTGTGAGCATTGTAAGTCAATTCATAGCTTCTCCCACAAAGGCTCATTGGGAAGCTTTATCACAGATCTTATGTTACCTAAAAGACACCCTAGTACTTGGACTCTTGTATAAAAATAATGGTCATTCACATGTTGAGTGTTTTTCAAATGCAGATTGGGCGAGATCCAAAATGGATAGAAGATCCACCACTAGATATTGTGTTTTCTTTGGAGAAAATCTAGTTTCTTGGAAAAGTAAGAAACGAAATGTAGTTTCTTGTTCAAGTGCTAAGTCAGAATATAGAGAGCTATAAAACAAGCTGTGTGTGAAGTGATTTGGATGCTTCAATTATTAAAGGAGATTGGTCAGGAAATTCAAATGCCTGTGAAGTTATAGTGTGATAATCAGGCAACTCTACATATTGCCTCTAATTCAATCTATCATGAACGAACGAAGCACATTGAAATTGACTATCATTTCATTCATAATAAAATTCAAGAGAGTTATCTCAATAGGACATGTGAGAACCGGGGATCAGCTAGCAGATATCTTTACAAAGGTGGTAAAAGGGATACGAATTAAGCATATTTGTAATAAGTTGGGTATGATCAATATCTATGCTCCAACTTAAGGGGAGTGTGAATCAAGCAAACATTTTGTGAATTAGGCAAATATCTTGTAGATTGTAGTTTAGGAATTTCCTTAATTAGAGATGATTTATTAGGATTATTTCTTATGTAATTTCTTCCTATTTTGCATGATATTTTTGTAAATAAATAGGTTGTAATTTCTATTCTTCAATAAGATAATAAATCTTCACTACAATAGAGATATGTCTATATCTCTAGATATTATTAAGTAGATTTCGATTTGATTTTGATTCACTCAAATTACTTCCTTTTTGTAGATAAAATACATGTATAAATAGGAAGGTAAATTATTCCTTCAATATAAGAGAAATATAGTTCATCTTCACAACTCATAAGTTATCTAATTCAATTAGATTGTGTATTCATAATATTATGATGTTAAAGTGTAATGAAATAATAATCATAACTACTATTATTGATTATATTAATTATATTATTAATAGCTAATAATATTAAATTATTAATAACCTTTTGTTTTATGTTAAACAAGCTAAATTATGGCTAATAATGGATCAAATAAGTAATATTGACGTACAACAGATGTTTTCTAGTATTTGAAAATGCCAAAAGGAGAGGCATGCCACTAAATAGAAAGAAGCAGGTAATCGTTGCAAGAGAAATTCTCATATGCTACTCCCTACACTGTCAAACCCCCCACATTTAGATCTCATATCATGTTAAATATTCATGGTCAAAATTTAGTATAGCTATTATGAACCCGTGGCTAGTAGAGCAGAATGAATGAGAAACATGCCCGGAACTCTCAAACCCTCCACATTTAGATCTCACGTCATGTTAAATATTCATGGTCAAAATTTAGTATACCTATTATGAACCGGTGGCCACTAGAGCAGAATGAATGAGAAACATGCCCGGAACCGATGAGCACAAAAAGCAACTTCTATTATAATACAGCATGATACCGTATAGCATCAAGTTTAAAGTCCATTTTAACCATGTCAAAGTGAACTTCTACCTTCAGATTATCTTCCAGGATGCGGGTAAAATAATTCTGCAACTCAGATCCTCGGAAGTAGGTCAAGATTTCCTGCCAATCTGGAGGATTCTGCAAGTAAAAAAAGGAGAAGTCCAAAAAGGATCTAAATCATGAAAAAGTAAAAGCACCATCTAGCAATAATGAAAATTGTCCAATAAGAAATTACATTAAAACGACCCAAATTTGGCTTCAGCTTGCCAGCTAAAACTTTGAGAGCAGTGGACTTCCCAATGCCATTTGTTCCAACCAAACCAAGAACTTGCCCAGGCCTTGGGACTGGTAGCCTGAGATCATGAATTCCTACTATGTCAGATGGTATAAAAACACAAGCCCACCATTCTGCTTAGTTGATAACCATAGAATAACGGTACCAACACTGTCAGGCCCAAAATACAGACAGTGATAATGACTGGAAAGAGAATCAACGAAGAGTAATAAAGCAGCACTGGCCCTGTAAAAGGATTTCCCTTCTCTACCACTATTATGCTAGTAATCATCCGGTGGATAACTGACCTGTGCAATTTAAAGGTGTTTGGCCCATAACGGTGGGTTGTATCTTTATCCAGATCCTTTGGCAAGTTGATGATCTGAATTGCTTCAAATGGACATTTCTACAATAACACATTGACTAGTGGTCAGTATTGCATAGACATCAGTAAACTGTAAACACGAACAAAATCATTTCCCGCCAGAATTACCAACCTTAACACAGATACCACAACCAATGCACAATTCCTCAGAGATGAAAGCTATCTTAGATGCAGGAGTAACTTCAATGCATAACTTACCTGTGAAAATGAATCGTGCAATATAAAAGGATTAGTAAAACAAAGCAAAACCATTGCAACGACCATTCCCACCAAAATCAATTGTCAAAAGTTAGATCCACTTTTTGCACCAAATATTCATGAGCCTTTATAATCGATAAGCCCAATGCAGCACCAACCACAACCCATATAGTTACAGTTCTACAATCTTCCTCGTTCAAAATCGAGTTTTTAATTGTAAATACTGATCATTCCATTCTAAACCTTGCTAGAAAGCATTATGTGAAGTAAATGAGAAACAAGCATAACTGCCAAAATAAAACTTAGGATGAGAGGACACTTATTGAATGAAACAAAAAAAAGAATAACTTTAAGTGTTATAAAACAAGGTTACTACAAAGAAAATTTATGTCCAATGATGTTCTAAATGCAATTCCAGTATTCAGTGTTAGCACTCATTATTCATGGAAATGCCTAAAACATCAACTCCAAGTTGTATCAAGAATCATACAAGATGACAAAAAGAGCTAGGATAGCCATAGTTATTAAAAGTGCATTAAAGCTCTAAGACCTAAGAGTCGACATGCACCGAAAAGCAGTGAAGTGCAAAGGAGATGAAATTAAAACCACCATTCAAATATATGACAGCTAAGCTTATATAATAAAACCGGTCACTAGCATAATCAGGCATATATTCAACATTAATAATTGCTAAATAAAAAATGTTACAGAGGCTTCACATAGTAATCATACTCTTAAACAGTAATAATCCTTATGCACAAATAGAACTGATCATCAAGCACCAACACTACTTTTTCATAATTATCAACTTTCAAAGAATGCATATTTAAGGGGAGGAAAGAAGAAAAGAAAAGTGTCCACCTGTTTTTTGCAGTTTCAAGATTAAATATAAGTTGATTGCAAAATGATATTAGCTCATTGCCAACTAAATTGAATATAAAAGAACATATATATGTTGAAGAAACACACAGATAAAGGGCCATCGGCTGGGGCAACTTGAAATCATAAATTCATAAAATTTTGAAACGCGAGAAAAGGAAGCTCCAAGAATAGAGAAGATAAGAAGACACAAACCAGAAGAGGTGTATTAGAAGCATGAGAATATATGAAAACAAAGAAAGATACTTTCAGTAAAATAACCATCCAATATGTAAGAAAAACACATTGTAACAGCATTTGCACCAGGAGCCATATGCAAAAGGATTTGAACAATTCATCCAACTTTTTTTAACAATTTAAAAGATGAACAGAGAAATTTTCTTTTTAGATCACAACACTACTTTAACTCAACCAAGCCTTAATCCTAAGAAAATTGGAGTCAGCCATATGGTTCTCTTTAACCGTCCAAAACACTCAGAATCATATAGTTGAAATGTTCTACTATAAAGTAAGCCATAGCAGAGGAATAACAGATGGATTTGAGAAAACAAGCACCACTACAAGCCTAAGCATGTTATAATTTATGGGAAAAGTACATCCAATTTAGATCAAGTTAGATTAATTTAAATAACATATAAAAACAAATAACAAACTAAAATGACTAGGCAAATACCAGTTTTGACAACAGGACAACTCTTCTTGCATTCTTGACGGCACTTTTTTGGCTTGCATCTATCAGAGCTCACAATTGCTATACGTGTCAACCTGTCTGCCATCTCTATCACACTATTCCTCCTAGCGAAACAAAAAGAAAAAGGCCAGCCAGCTCAATGAAGGCTACATTAGATCCAAGAAGACTTATGCACATTTCACAGCATTTACAATCCTCCCTGAATAAATGTTTTAGAAGGCTCTCAAATTGCACCACCAAGACACTGGAGGGCCATAGAGTCTAGGCAAATGTAGTGACCCAACAAATAGAAATATCCTAAGATTTTACATATCGCTAAATGTAGCATTTTGTTGATGTATATATGAATCAAACAATCGATTTCAATTTAGGTCCTGCCATTTAATTTAATGAAAATTAACTAAATTCAATTACATATAAACGACCTGGTTTAAAATATACAGCAACTTCAACAAACAATCTCTTCTTAATTCAAAAACAATAAATCTACCGTAAATTAAGCAACGTACTTCATTTTACAATGATTACATAAAATTTATTTCAAGAACAACTTTTAGAAATTTTTTTTTGGAAAAAAATTCTACCAGAACAACAATTTTAGATAACCAGCAGCATATTTAATAGTTTTTCAAAATTTGAAGTGTCCCTTGTCATCAAATTAACTGCTGGAATTTTCTGCATAAAAAATTCAATTGCAAATCAAAAGAAATTACACAATCAAAGATAAAAAGTTGACCACCTCGTAAGCTTTGGTTGGGTGGCGGCAGCGTATCGGCGTCAGCAGTTCGCCGGTGGAGAGTTGTGGTCGGCAGTTAAGAGAAAGCAGTAGTTGTATTTCAAAGCTTTGGAGACGAGAAGTTGTCGTGGAGGGCAGAGATACGGAAGCAGCAAATTGAAAAAACAAAAGTAAAAAAAAAATAAAACCCTAATTAATCTAATTAATCCCAGTAATTTTATTTAAATGTAAATATTAATTTTTATCTAAAAATTTTTATTTTTAAATAAATATTAAAATTTATCTAAATTATTTTTGTATATATATAAAAATTATTTCCAATCAAATCCTAATTTTACTATAATTAAATTATATTAATATTAGGATGAGCATACTCTAAGCCAAATTGATTAAATATGTTTCAAACCAATTTAAAACATTCAATTCGATTTTACATATCTCAATTTTGTTGTAAGAAAATGATAAAATTAGTTATATCGATTCAAGTCATTTTTAAGTGTTAAAATCAAAAAATAATTGAATTGATCAAAATACTAAGATATTTTGTTTTAAACCTTTTGTATATACTATGCATTTTATAATTATAAAGGCATTAATATAAAAACCTCAAAATGTCTAAATTCATTCATTCTTTCCTTGTCAAGTTTTGTTCCATTGCTGGCGTATAAATAGTATAAACTTCACATGCATATAATTCAACAAACTTTAAATTTATAATCCTTAATAAAGTAATTACGCCTCCGCAAGAATACGGGTCGTAACTGCAATATAAGGGTGTCGTTCACTAGGATTGATGGTAATCAAGTACTAAACATCGATTTCATTAATTATTTAGGCAATAACAAACATTAATCGTTTTCAAATATATTAAACTAACATAACATAAATGGTAAAGGATTATTTTACATATGGTACAATTACTTTCAGGGTTGAATGTATGAAACTAATCAAAATACTTCATTAATTATATCAGTTTAAATCTTAAAGCAATGCTTAAGTGTAATAACTTTCTTCCCAGAAACTCATTACTTATTGAAGATAGACCTACAGACTACTTTCGTGACCATAAAGTTGTCGCACCCTGTTTTTGGACCCAAGTTGACTTTAGGTTGATCCAGGACCACTCCAGGATTGTCTCGGACCGTTTCGGGCTGTTCCGGGCCAATTCTGGCCCGTTTCAGCTCGTCACCTGCCGGACTTGTGCGATCGAGCATGTCTGACCACCGCATATGTGCAATCATACGCGATCGCGTATGTTTGTGACACGCTGCATATGCTGACATACACGATCACATATGTCCCTATTAAATGCCCTAGGGCACCATTCTGCATGGGGATCCATGTTTTGGCAACTTTTAGGGTTTTTAGGACTTAACCTAATTGATTCTCTGACGGCTGGAAAAAAGAGGACAAAAACTCATTTGATTTGGTTAATCATTCAAAGTAATTAGGGTTAATTAATCGACAAATCACTTAGACTTTAGGTGATTTTATCCCTTTACTTGGAGCTAAGGAGAATCTACAAGAGGTTGGCATCTTTATTCATTTTTATTGTTTTTTTTATGTATTTTTCTATCATACCCATGCATACTTTATTGAAAATTGATTTGTTTTATTGCTTTGTGTATTGATTTTGTATGTTTTTCATGTTTTGCTTTCATCTCGTATTTCATGCATCATCATGTGCGATCGCGTATGATAATCTCAATATCATATGCGATCGCGTATGATCTTCCCATTCGCATATGTTCCATTTAAGTTATTTTGTTTGCCGAATCACCCATGCCATGTCTTTAACTCTTTACGCATGTTTTTTTTCTTATTAGTTGCTTCATTTGCATATGTTTAAATTCGTTTTATTTTGATTGCCGAATGCCATGTGTTACATTTTAAACTTGCGCGTATGATTTGTTTTGCTTTTTGTTTCGATCGCTTATGACCATGTGCGATCGCGTATGATCTTCACAATATCATACGCGATCACGTATGATCTTGAGTTTCCTATTTTACTTTTCGATTTCCGCATTTTCCTTGTGATGTTTTAGGCATGTTTGTGCAAATTGCACATTAATTTCGTGATTAATATTATTACTATGTTTGTTTTTGTTCCTTTTTATGCGTTTGATTTGATTTTGCAGCTATTAGGTTAATTTGGAAGAAGTAGATGGGACGGGCCCGAGGCCCAATCAAGATGAAAGTCCATTTGGGCTATGAAGAGAGTAATTGGGCCTTGGGCCCAGAATTAGTGTTTTTATTGCTCTTATTTCGGTTGGGTTGTATTAAATACCCAAATTGCCGTATTTTGTTTGTTTGTTCTTTTTATTTATTTGCTTTCTTTTGGGTGGGTTGTATTTGCCCACATTTTATTTTCTGCATTTAATTTTCTGTACTTTATGCTTTCTTTATACTTTCCATAACATGTGATATGCCTCTTTGTATGCCTTATGCCATGAAAACTATGCTAATCAAACTTAAACCTAAATGCATGCTTAGGAGTTTTCTTTAAAATTAAACAAAGTGAACATAATAAGATGGAATACGAATAAAT
>CANYBF010375099.1:0-10392 GCA_948192965.1 Dalechampia spathulata
TGTGCCCCATGCCCTAGAAGCATCATTTTATGTTCCAAGACATTGTGCTATATGGCTCACATTAGACTTGGTCTTGGGAGGGCTCCTAACCAAACGTCTTATTTTGTAACATGCATAGCACATTATGCTATATGCTACACACATTGCAATGCGCTTCGCCTCGTACAAGCAAAATGTAATGTGAGTTGTATGTCAAATAAGCATCATTTGACATATTAAGACGTTTTGCAATGAAAAGTATTCTAGATTTGGTCCGGAAGGTGGGCCTTACCAAACGCCTTTTTTTTAGTGTATAGTACTATGCACCTTATGTGTTCCATTTGCATTTTCTACCTTGTATGGGTGAAATGTAATGTGTTTCTCATATCAAATAAGTGTCATTTGACATAATAAGACATCGTGCTATGCAGAGCATGTTAGATTTAGTCCCGAAGTGGGCCCCACCAAACATCTTATTTTGTAATATGCGTAGCACATTGTGTAAAGTGCTACGCATGTTGCATTTTTCAGGCAATGCGCACAGGCTTGTACAACCAAAATGTAACATGAGTCGTGTATCATCAGAGATGCACTCAACATTCTAAGGCATTGTGTAGCTTTGACTTTTGCTAGGTGGGCCCTGGGTGGTGGGCCCCACCATACATCCTATTTTGGGCATGTAGGGCTACACACCCAAAACGCAGTATTTTGCATGTTGTGTATTCTGCCTCATGCAGGCATAATGTAATGTGCTCTGTATGCACAGAACACTCAAAAATAGCTAAAAAGGATGGTGGGCCCTATCAAATGAATGCAAACCAGGGTCGTTATCGAAGACCTGTACCAAGCCGAATCGACTAAAACCTGAGATCGTAGGTGGGTGAAAAGTCAGGGTGAATAGTTTTCCCCCTGATCAGGATCATTTGAGGTGACACAAGCTTAAGTCATCAAAATGAACCCTAATCATAACATGACTTTTCACCTAGAGTAAGGAATGTATTTGACCGATGCTCACGTCGAGGCTTGATGCTCATGCTGAGGCTTATAGGAAGCTCATGTTGAGGCTTGTATAGTGCTCATAATGAGGCTTACAGAATGCTCACGTTGAGGCTTACCACTTAATTCTGTAACTGGGAGCCCGGTGCTCGGGCTAAAGGTGATCAATGCTGATATAATGCTCATGTTGAGGCTTAGATACCCAATTCTTCAATTAGGAGCCCAATGCTAGGGCTAAAATGATCAATGCTAATTAGAGGTCTTCTGCAAGACTGATGGCTTTGCTGCGAGGCTTGAAATCATATGTAATTAGCATTTAGATGCCTACTGTTATGATTTGGGAACCAGAGGCTTGGTTTTGTGATCGCTGTTGGATCGAGTGGTCAACTACGGGACCTGGATGACCTTCTACTAGGTCAGTGCTCATGCCATCAAATAAATGTAAAATATTCCCAAAATGGCATTTGGGATCCTTTGCTTGGTTTTTTGACATTTTTGGTTGATGATTTTGACCAATAATCAAGGTTGACCGGTGGTCACTGCAAGACTGATAGCTTCTGCGCGAGTCTTAATCATCTGAAGTCGGTATTCAGATGCTTATGGCTAGGGTTCAGAAATCAAATGATTGATTCTACTATCTCTGCTGGATTAGGTGGTTCAACTGCGGAACCAGAGGTGACCGTCTGCTGGATCAGGGTGATGAACCATCAAATCTATTCTCGTGCCATCAAATACATGTTGTCTATCTCTAAAGTCTACATTTGGGATCCTCTGTCGGAATGCAACACTGTCTGGTCAACGGCTTGACAAGAAGTCAAAGGTTTGATTAATTCCAATCATTTATTAGATTAATTCCTAATCTATGCTAGATATGGAATAACAATTTATCAGTGAAATTGGTATTGAAATAGTCTAGGAAAAATACCTAAATTTTTGGGTATCAGTCTGCTGCATCCTGATTGACTTTCAAGATTTTTTAGACACTGCAGGTTATGAAAATTAGGCTTGACAAAGCAAACGACCTCCTAAAATTCTGAAATTTTTACCAAAGGCCTAACTCATCAAATTCATTTTGATAGGGGGTGGTACACATTAGTAGAATACCCCAGAGGCAGGTGCATGTTAGCATTTTATGTTACATGTTACGCACATTCTGTTACATATAGTGCACATTGCTTAGAAATTTCATATTCCAAGGCTTCCAACCAAAAATTCATTTGATTTCCTCCCTCTAAACTAGTTTTCTCTCAATTTCAAACACCCAAAACTTGATATTTTACTGAAAATGGCTAGATTTAGGATGTAATCAACACCCTGGGATCCTGAATCAGTCCCGAGCTATGCCTTAACCAAGCTCACAACACGTGATGCCTATTTTGGAGTTCGTTTTGGTGATGTAATTACAGAAACCTTTGCCATAGACTCCCATCGGTCTCGAGCTCCTCCTGGGAGGTGAGTTTTTCGCATTTCAGCTTGGTTTTTCAGTCTTTTTGATTTTTTTGAAAGTTGAGTTTTAGCCTATTTTTCTTACATTTTGGATAGTGTTTGACCCGAATTAGGTGCTAGGCTAGAGCTAAGCTTAGGTTGGTGCGTGTTTGTCGAGGAAGTTTGGCAAAAATTAGGTTTTTCGAAATGGGTATGGTAATATGTGGTGTACATTGCCCTATGTGTGGCACACATTGCATTAAAAATTTTGGTGTTTTTGTGATTCATAAGCATGAATAAATTGATTTTGAGGCTAAGGAGAGGGACTTAGGACCTCTATAATACTATCTGTATTCTGTAATTCAGTCTGTAGCAGACTTGAATTCTATGATTTACAAAGGGAACGCGCAGTTGTTAGAGTTGGCAGTCTCTGAGGGATATTCGAATGGTACTCCCAACTGCCTTGGGAGATACGTGTTAGAGTAGACCAGAGCTGCTTGGATTTCTATATCTCATGCTTTACTGATGTTGAGAAGAAGTGTAACAGATTCATTATTAAAGTGATGGTTGAGCGGTGGATGGACTCCACTCACACCTTTCACTTGCCAATGGGTGAGATTGCTATTACTCTGAGGATTTTTGCTGGAATCACCAGGTTGGAGTGTGTGGAGCTGCCTATTCATTTTAACGCCAGGATAATATCACTGTGCTGGTTGTATGGTGCTATCTTTGACTTGCTGGGTGTGTCACCTAATGTGCGAGGTGGACACAGTATTTCTTATGACAGTCTCCAAGAGGCAGTGTTGGTTGAGACCCTTGGTAGGACCATTTCTGTAGATCAGTACACCCGTAGCTTTCTACTGTATGTGCTAGAATGTACTCTATTCAATGACCTTAGGAACAACGTCTACATGTCTGTATTATAGGCTCTTCGCGATTTGGATGCCATCGAGAGATTGGACTGGGGCAGTACCGGTCTTGTTCATTTGATGCAGGGGTTGGACCTCTGTAGTAGGTACTGTAGAGATCGCTTCATTGGTTACTGGCAAGTCATAGAGGTAAGCAGAATTCTACTAATTCTGATACTATATTTGATTGAGTCTTATTAATTGTATATATTGACCTTGCAGATCATGGTGTACGAATTTGGGTTGCTGCCAGAACTTGATATCCCATATGGAATACCGCTTGGTTTCTCGTGCATGCAGGCATGGAGTGTACCAAGACAAAGGCTTGATTATACGATGGATGAGTTGAAGGAGCATCTCAACACCTTGACTTGGGATCATGTAAGAAGAAACAATTTAATTAGCATTAAACTGTATTGAACTGGTTTGAGAAATACCTGAGTAGGTTTTCTTTTCCTTGTTGTTTCTAGAATAGATACGCCCCTATCCCTGGAGCAACATGTTTCCTCAGCCGGAATATTGGACTAACTTAGAGCACAAGGATGAGCAACATATGTTGCTGAAAATCCTAGAATATTGACTAGCAGCTAGGGCCAGAAAGCCATGTTGAGCCTGCTACACCACCACGTGTGATGTTTTGGGTATCTTGTATTGATAACGACCTAGAGGTGATCACTAAGTTGACTGGCATCCCCGGACGAGAGTGTTTATTGGATTCACCAGTGGATTACCCCACTTTCATTCAGCTGAGGTTATTAAGGTCTGTGGAGCTTTCCACACATAGAGGTTAGCGTGACAGATCTAGTGGGACTGGAGTCAGAACTGATTTCCATAGCAGTCGAGGTGGGCATCATGGTTCATCGGCAGTTGGTAGTTCTCGGGGTGGCAGTACCTTGAAGAGATCTCGTTATTCCAGACCTGACATGGTCCCACCAACATCCGCATTTGGCACTATAGAGGTGCCCCCTGGGTATGAGCGCCCTTTAGACTTCATTGAGGGCTAGTTGATGTGGCCGCAGAGTCTGCTGATCTTCACTTATGATGAGACTGGTCATCCCTATGAGACCTCTTTCCCGGTGCTGGCAAGGAGCGAGGTTGAATTTTATCCCTCAAACACCACCCATGTAAGTACATGTGTTTTGCATTTGCTTTGACTTTAGTGGTTTTACATGTGTTCGACTTGTGCAGGTACCTAAGGATGCCATGGCTGATGCCTCGAGACTTCTGACAGGGTTGCGCAGCTATTACACGTCTGAGATGCTGATTGTTTAGGTGTGTACTTGTTATAAATGCGAGTTCATGGAAATGCATGGATACATGTCTTATATGCTTATATGCTCGTGTTTGCAGACAAGTAGATAGTTGGAGTGTGAGGAGTGGGACCGCTATGATCAGATGACAGAGCAGATGGGACAAGAGATCGCCCAGCTGACGGTACATCTGGAGCATTATAACATAGAGGTTCCGGATAGCCCTAGTCCAGATGATGACTATTTTAGTGAAGATGATGCTTAGAGAAGACATGATGTCTAATTCCCATATGCATGATATCAGAATAAGATGGTGTGTTACAGTTTGGCATTGTGTGCCTAGTAAGCTAAGGTTCTTGTGTGCCAACTGTGAAAATAGATAAAAGCTTGAACTGTGTATCTTTTAGATTTATTAATGGAATCCAAAGCTGCTTGCTGCTATAAATATCTCATGCTTTATGTTTCATTGCCAAAATATAACCCATTTGCTTTTCTATGCAGAAAGTAGATATACAATGACTTAACAATCACTGTCTGATTTTTACACTCTTTCTCATCATTGGGGCAATGATGAGTGGAGTCAATTAAGTGAGCTCAAGATCTAGTACTTAAGGATGTTTTAGTAAATCTTGATCAATAATGCATTTTTCATGTTACTGCACAATTCTGGGATCCAGTGACCGGTTTAGACATGTTGAGTTGTGCCCATTGTATGAGGAGTTTACTGCTATCCTTAGAGTTTCCTCTAGCATGACGGTAATGCTAATAGTGCCGGTGCCTATTAGAGAGGCATTCCCACATCTGATTAAGGCTTTCAATATTAGCCCAGTTGAGACGAGGCCACTTTTGACTGCAGATGGCCATGTAGATCTTGCTGCTATTTGCTGACTATGTAGCCAAAAATCTATGGAAGACCCATCATGGTTGAGGGTAGTTAGATTTGGATTGCTGGCATAATTCCTATTTGTCGATCCGTTTGGTCATAAAGACTTGTTGATCGAGCCTGTGATACACCAGATGGTGGAGGGTCAGACTCCTTTTCCTATGATCATGGCAGAGACGATCCTTGGGTTGGATAGAATGAAGCGAAGGTAGTCTGAACGTTTTAGTGGTAGCTTGCTCCTACTGCAGGTAATAATTCTAAGCTGCCTTTGTAGGTTTTCAACTTAGAAAGACTATATTTTGTTCTAATTTTTACATGAGCTGCCTTTCGTAAGACTTTTGACTCATTAAGCTTTTGTTCTTGCTTTAGACCCTAATTTTTGCCTGAACTGCCCCCTTGGGTTTTCAACTAAGTGGGTTGCTCTAATTTTTGCCTGAGCAACCTTTTGCAAGGTTTTTAACTCAGCGAGCTTTTATTATTTTTATTTTGTTACAAATTTGGCTTCAAGAGAAGCTTCAAATCTTGGCACCACCAGCAGGGGACCCAGAGAGATATCTCCTTCATAGCCACATACGAAGCGGTTAAACCTTCAGCGAGGCAAAGATGATGACATTCCAAGGCTAGATTGAGTGGATGGGGACCCGACATGAGAGCAAGATCAGGTGGAGCTGCCCTTGGTGGTGTATACAGCATGTGATTGTAATGACCTATATAGATTGTATCCTATTGTCGGGATTCAGGTGTTGCACACACTACAATCCTGCTAGGATCTATCATCAGTATGGCCATTGATAGACTATACCTCAGCTGACAGAGTTTGAGGGAGGAAGGCTGGTGCCTCACTTTGTAGAGCATGTAGAGAGGACTTGGCCTCGTCGCCGGATAGTGTTGGTGGAGATTCCTGGAGCTAGACCTACCACATATGATGAGTACAAGCTGTGGGTGCTACGCCACGCTTGAGCCTTGTACTACGAGATATTACTAGGTAATAATATGGCATGTAATAAAGAAATATAGTGCTTTATGTTTAAGATTTGTATTACTTATGGCTAAGTTTATGAATATGCGTTCCATTTCCATTAATGAAATTAAAACATTTGTAAGAAAAATGCTAAAATCAACACAGAAGTTCTGGATATGCATCAGACTTAACCCCTGTTATTGACCAACCTCGTGTGAGATTTTTTAATCAACTATTTTAATGCTCTCCTTTTACCTCTAAGAGCTCTAAATTTTGTATGAGTTATCCAAGCAAATTTTTAACTCATCGAGCAAGGATTTTTCTTTTTTCCTTAACTTTTGTGTGAACTGCCTATGTAGGTTTTCAGCTCACCAAGCTTTTTATTTTTACTTCACCTTTCTTTTGCTCTTTACTCTAGATGAAATACCTCTTCAGCCAATTAAGGTTGATGAGTTCTAAGAATTCATTGCCTTCCAAATCTGAGATGCAAACAGCGCCCTTGGAAAGGATCTTTTTAACTAGGAATAGGCCGTCTCAATTAGGCCTGAATTTTCCACGAGGGTCATGGATAGCTAGTCTGACTTGCTTCAGAACTAAATCACCTTCTTGTATGGCAACATGCTTGACTTTTCTATTGAATGCATTTTCCATGCGCTTCTTATAAATCTATAGATGATAAAGAGCCTTCAGCCACTTCTCATCAATATTAACTAGCTATTCATACCTAGCCCTTTTCCACTCAGATTCTGGTAATTGAGATTCCAAAATAACATGAAGTGATTTCAGCTCCACTTTGATTGGTAATATGGCTTCTGTTCCGTAAACAAGAGAGTAGGGAGTGGCACCTATAGGACTCCTTACAGTGTTTCTGTAACCCTATAAAGCAAATGGTAGCTGCTCATGCCAGTCCCTGTAAGTTTGTATGATCTTGGCCAAGATCCACTTAATCATCTTATTTGTCACTTCAACTACCCCGTTAGCTTGAGGATAGTAAGGAGAAGATCGATGATGCTCAATCCCATACTTTTCCAGTAAGTTAACAACTTGGCCCTGGAACTGCACTTTATTATCTGACATTAAGTGATGCGGCATCCCATATCAGCATATAAGATTTTTCTCTATAAACTTGGCAACCTGCTTTGCCCCCAGTTTGCCATAGGATTCAGCTTCTACCCACTTAGAGAAGTAGTCAACAGCCACTAGTATGTACCAATGCCCGTTGGAGGCATTAGGATGAATCTCACCCATGATGTCAATTCCCCAAGTTGAGAATGGCCAAGGCGTTGTCAAATTCTATAATTTGACTTATGGTAGGTGACTCAAATCTCCATGAACCTGGCATTCATGGCATCTTCGCATAAACTGTATGCAGTCTGTCTCAATAGTGAACCAGAAATATCCTTGGCGTAGGATTTTCTTGTAAAGTGCCAATCCATTCATGTGTGGTCCACATGCACCAGCATGTACTGTTTCCATGACTGATTCAATCTCTTTCCCCGATATGCACCGAAGCTGTAGACCATCCACTGTTCTTCTGTAGAGAATACCCTGATACTAAGTAAAGTTAGTTGCTAGTCTACGTAGGGCTATCTTATCAGTCTTGTTGGCTTCTTTTGGATAAGCATCGGTTTTCAAAAAGTTCATGATATCTGCATACCATGGGATCTCATCTGGTTGGTCTAGTGCCATAACCCATTCTCCTTTGACATCCCACTTCATGTATTCAGTATAAGGCTTGAGCCTCTCTTCTTTGACATCCTACTCGACCATGGATTGGTGAATGATGAGCATCAAATCACCATATATCTATACATCTGGGGCACCAATCATTAGCAATGCATCTAGCCCAAACAGACATGCTTCATACTAAGTCATATTGTTGATGACTGGAAAGCTTAGCCGCTTTGAAAGCATAATGAGTTCACCTTCAGGAGTGATTAGCATAACTTCTATACCTGCACCTCTTCTATTGACTGCGCCATCAAAGTGTAGTTGCCATTTTTGGACATCAACTGCCCCCAAGTGCTCATGTGGGAAGTCTAGTTCAAAGGTCTTAGAGTCATCCATCGGTTTGGATGCTAAGAATTTGGTAATTGCTCTGCCTTTGATCACCTTAGTTATGATGTATTGCACATCAAACTCTGATAACAGGATCAGCCACCTGAAGAGTTGCCCTACTAGCGAAGGAGCTGCATACAAGTACTTCATAGGGTCAACCTCAGAGATTGCCTGAACTTGGTAAGACTGGAAGTAATGTCTGAGTTTCTTGGTGACCCAGACCATAGTCATGCATAGCTTCTCAACAGTGCTATATTTGCAATCAGTTGGTAGTAGCTTCTTACTCAAATAGTAGACAGTGTGCTCAACTCCAGCTTTGTTCTCCTGAGCCATCATAGCACCCACTGACTCCTCTCCTAAGGCTAGATAAAGAAGTAATGGTTTTCCTAATAGAGGTGGTTGTAGGATCAATGGATTGGAGAGGTAATGCTTCACCTCTCAAATGCAAACTGGTAGTTCTCATCCCAAACCACAGGTTGGTTCTTCCTCAAAAGCTTGAAGATGGGCTCACACATAGTAGTGAGCTTGGCGATGAATCTACTAATATATTGGAGCTATCCAAGGAATCCCTTGACTTCGGTCTCAGTTCTAGGAATAGGCATCTCAATGATTGACTTTGCTTTATTAGGATCCACTTCGACACCCCTCTGACTGACAATGTGGCCCAATAGCTTACCAGATGTTACCTTAAATGTACAGTTCTTCAGGTTCAACTTGAGTCCATATTTCTCAATGTGTGTGAGAAACCTGTCATAAGCTGCTGGATGCTCCTCTCTGGTGGGAGACTTCACCATCATATTGTCTACATAGACTTTGACCTCCTTATGGATTAAATCATGCAACAAGGTTTTTGCAGCTCGCTGGTAGGTAGCTCCTGCATTCTTCAAGCCAAAAGGCATAACCTTGTAGCAGTAGGTCCCCCATTCTATAATGAAAGCTATCTTCATCTTATCTGTAATTGCCATCAGGATCTGGTTGTATCCAGAGAATCCATCAGCAAAGGAATACATAGCGCTAGTAGCTGCACTATCAACTAGCACATCGATATAGGGTAAAGGAAAGTCATCCTTTGGACATGCTTTATTCAGATCCCTGTATTCTACACAGACTTTAACCCTACCATCTTTCTTGGGAACTGGGACTACATTGGCCAAACACTCTCGATAGTCAACCACTTTAAGGAATTTAGCATCCAACTACTTCTGGATATCTTCCTTGACCTTCTGTGCCCACTCTAGTCGGAGGCACCATAGTTTTTGCTTGACTGGCTTAAACCCCGGCTTAGTAGGAATTCTGTGCTCCACGATGGATCTGTCGACATCTAGTATATCTTCATAGCCTAGAGCAAAGGCTTTTATATGCTTTTTTAATATGCTGATTATTTCCATTCTCTCTTCAGAGATCAAGTCTGATACAATCTAGAGCAAACATGGTATGTCATCTATATTAATGTTAACATTTTCAATGCATGATGCGTTAATGTCAAATGCACAATGCCATTAGAATACACATCGCAAACATAAGCAAAGTTTTTCTTCATTGCATTATACTTATTTGGAATTACATCATCATCAAACAAAACAGAAATAGGGACATCAGTGTCCTCATATAGTAATTCCTCAAAAGTACTATCCACCAGCATGACTATATCTTCATAGACCTTTGGCAACAATAAGTCCTCCATGTCCAAGTTCTGCAGCTTGGCTCCCAGTGTGGTGAGTATAGTGAGTTCCGACTCCAGGCGGCCGATGGTGAGATCAACCACATCACCAAAGATCTGGAAAGTGTCATACCTCCAAGTAGAGACATGTCCCGTAATGAAACCCTAAAACTCTTCCCTCAAATTCCAGAATTTCATCACAAGGGAAAATAATCATAACATAATACAACATTTCAAGATATTTCAAACATGCCAAGAAATTAAATCGAACA
>CANYBF010375262.1:0-43588 GCA_948192965.1 Dalechampia spathulata
GGAATAATTACAAAAATACGCAATTTTTTATTTTGTATTTTTGAAAATCCCTATCCAAAAACTCTTTTTTTCAAATCTATCTAATTTTTTTTAAAACTAAAGTATTTTGAGTTTTTCTTTTAAAAATACCTACTTTTCATCAATATATCATATCATATTTTCAATTTCTCATATCTTTTGTTTCTTTCTCTAGATTTTAAATTGATATTGTTTATATTAAGTTGATATGATTTTTAGAAAATCTGGTATTTTTGTAAAAAACAATGATAATCGGCAAAGTTAAGAAAAAACATTTGTCACCAGCTACTTTTGAAAATATCCCTTAATAATAAGCTGTTAGCTTTAAGATATTTGACCCTTTTTTCCTCCATTAATCACCAAATGCCAAAGTAAAAAGGCAAATTCTAGGCCTGAATTTACATGCTTTTTTAGGCTAAACATTGGCATTGAGAAGATATTTGAGATTTCTTTAATCAAATCAAATCTTCTTAGAAATCCATCATTAATAAATTAGTGGAAATCATTAAAATCCCAAGACCCTTATCAAGTGCTTTTATCTTATGATAAAAATGTCTATTAGCTTGATTTGCTTAAAGCACAACCCTTTTGTTTTAGCATGCTTGTATTGCATGCATGAGAAATTTCTTGGATTTATGGACCTACCTTACACCTACCATCATCATCTTTCATTATTTTAGACCATGAAAGTGACTTTCTTGTATATATTGGTTGCTATAGTTTATGATAATACTTGTTTTTCTTTAATTTCATCTATCTTTATCTATTTTTATATTTATTTATTTATTTTGGATATTCGATTCGTTATCATATCATCTATTTGTTATCAAAATCGATTTCATATGGGTATCTCGATTCATTTACATTAAAATTAAATACATATCAAAATATGACAAAACTCTTCCTTTTAAGTTTGAAAATTATTGTACTAGTAGATATTTTAATTGAATAATTATTTCAAAATAATTATAATTTTTAAAAAATGTATACTTCTTAAAAAGAATATATAGAAAAAATAATTATGAGAACAATTCTAATAATATTTTATATAAAATGATGAATCTAGGAGTTTACTTGAAATTATGAAGAATACCCAAATGATACTAATCAGTTTATCATTACAAAATCATAAATTAGAGGACTAGATAAAATATCTTTAAACAACTTTGATATTATAGTTAGATGATTAATAGAACTATAAATTTATGGTAATATATATATCATAATGATAATATATATCAATTTTTATTATATATTAAATATTAAATATTAAATTTATATTAATTTAAAATGATAATTAATTCATAGATAATGTATTATTCTTAAGGGGGGGATGATGAGGGACATTAGTAATAGACCAATAATAATTATGTGTCATTAGACCAATAATAATAGACTTGCATGCATACGATCGCCAATTCCATATTAACATAATTCATTGCAAATTACATTAAATTCAGAAAAATAAAACAAAATAAAATAAGCAAATATAAAAAAAGAAAAATACCAAAACAAAGAGAAAATGAAGAAAATAGAACGGCAGAGATGGAGTTTGAGTCAAATAAAAGATAAATCTGAACCGTCCAAAATTAAGAAAGACGAAAGAAATAGAGTAAAAGCGAGCGAGTGGAGGCGACAGGGGAACATCCAAATAATCGTGTCATGATTGAATGCAGCACAAAAATATAGTACACACGCGTGCACTTCAACAGTGAATCTCTTACGTTACTTTTGTGGGCCATCCTCATCACACGGACGCACTTTATATTTTACTATAAACAAAAATACGCTGCAATACATACTAATTTCCTCCCCATAATTTTCATTATTTATTTATTTTTATTTTCGTCATACAAGTTTATTATTCTGCTAGTCAACTATGTAAAGTTATTTAGTTGGAATGCAGAAATTATCAAAATATTAAGTAATAAATTTATTTATTTATTTTTTGAACAATATTTTTTAAATAATAATTTTAATAATAAAATAAAATTGAAGATTTTTAAACGACCAATTACATATTTACATAAACGGGCAATAAATTGGTACGGACGACATTTAAGAGACATAATGCGCATGCGGGCGTACTCATTTATGATATGATGCTGCCTCACAACGGAGAATCGGAGCCCAACAGTCGAAACAATCTGCGATTGATCTTGACCATTCATTCTCTGGGAGCCCTATGACCGAATCCATCTTTGCCACGTCATCAAATAAATCTTTTACGTTGTACCATGACAACGGTCCAAATATCTTCCTACCATTTCGATTCTCTCAATCAACTAATGACCAATTCCACCGGCCGTAATTTCTCCACGTTACCCCCCCTTCCTCAAATTACCCCTTTTTACCACCCATTTTTCACGTTTTTTTTTTTTCATTTTTTCCTTTTTTAAGATAATTAAAAATGCATTTTTTAATAGAGTAAAATCATTTATAAATTGTTTAAATTAAACAAATAATGCTGATTATTATTAACAGGCTAATTAAGCACATCGATTGCTTGCTAATTAAATTAGAGTAAAGCTCAAGCATAGATTATTATATTCGTGGATCCTTTTTTGTTCACATTTTATATCATAAGGCAATGATTTTGTGGGCAAAGTTAATAACATTAAATTAATTAATTATATTTACATATACATGATTATATAGTATCATATGTTAGTTAGTCGACATAATAAAATAATTTCCTTTATTTACTAAATTTGATTTATTATATTTAAGAATGTGAAATTTAAAATTTAAATTATGATGTTTTAAATAAATAGACTTTTGAATTTTATCGTGCAGTTTAAAATATACAATTTATATATTTTAATATTTTTATTTTTAATAAATTAATTTATTTTTTTAGAATTAAATAATAAAAAATTATAAAGTAAATAATATTTATATACTTATTTGACCAGGGGAAGTCCATCATTTCTTACTTATATAATCAGCAAGGATGCAAGCTTTATTAATGCCACGTCATGGGTATGATAACCATAATAAGGATGGAAAAAAAAAGGAGAGAAAAAGCGAGAGAGGATATAAGCATAGAGCACTGAGCAGTGGGATCTTCTTCAGGGTGCGTTGGCCAACAAAGATACACTTTGTTTATGACACTGTCATTCCCTCTTCTTTGCTTAGAAATTAGGAAACATTGCATTGCAGCTCCCTCCTCTTCTCTGTTCTTGGTTCAAACCTAGCTCATTCAACAAAATATCCACAGAGAAAACAATGTTTGCTGTTGAGAATGGCCTACTAGGAGACCCGAGATTGAAGGCCATATCAGATGCCATTAGAGTAGTTCCTCACTTCCCTAAACATGGTGAATGTCTTCTTTTCTCTTCTTTTTTTCTTTGTCTTTTTCGGTTCTTTGATCTTTCTTGCAGTTCTTGTTTTCTTCCAGAATGTTTACGGGTGTTATACCACTGCTTAAAAGTAGATTCTTTGTTTTCTTTACTTTTCTTCTCTTCCTTCCAGGCTTTCCAGTTCTCAAATGTACCCAAGTTAAAGTTGCACAAGCTGTTATAGCCAAGCTTTTTGGTTTCATGTTTTGATTTCTTGGATTTTCCTTCATGGGTTTTCTTTTTGGCAGGAATCATGTTTCAAGACATAACTACACTCCTGCTAGATCCCAAGGCGTTCAAAGATACGGTGGATATTTTTGTTGATCGTTATAGAGATATGGGCATCTCTGTTGTTGCTGGTATATATCCGTTTTCTCTATCTCTTTCTTTCTTTTCAGCAGCAGCAAATTAATATATATATATATATATATATATATGCATATGACAAGTTGTTCGTTCATATTTTGTTCATTCGATCTCTCTTTAATCACCCTCAACGACGACTCCTGTTGTTCTTAGCTCTTCTTTGCTTCTTAGTAATTACAGTGTTTTTTTTTTTAAAAACAACTAATCACCCTTTGAAAAAATTAATGGCATTTAGTTTTCCAAGAAAACTTTTTCCTTATCGAAGGGTAGGCCAACTGCAATTTATTACTTGACTAGCTCATTTCAGAAGTTGAATTATTGCTGTCAAATGTCACCGCCAAGCATGCATTCAGTACCTGAAATGGTTATAAAGCTACACAATCTTCATCATCCTTTGCTCTCGATTACATCCATAATCCATTGCTTGTTTATGTTACCCTTTCCTTTTCCCTAGGAGTGGAGGCTAGAGGTTTCATCTTCGGCTCTTGTATTGCATTAGCTATTGGTGCTAAGTTTGTTCCTCTACGTAAGCCTAATAAATTGCCAGGTATGGTTTTCTACGTTGTTATTTCTTGAAGCAAATGACACTGTGGTGGAATATTGTGAACGATGAAGATGTTTGTCATGCATTTTAACGGTTAATAAATATATAAGTATTTTGAAGAACTGCTTGTCAAAATGCTACCGGAACAATTAGCCTGGAAACTCACAGAATGCATGGCAGTGTGAGTGAAAGAACTCGCTTGAACTTCAATGCATGAACAAATCGAGTATATCCGATCCGATACTGTATATTTCTGTTGAAAAGAGGGTAGGTTTTTTGTTGGGTACTTCAATGCTAAGTAGTTTGAGATTTACTTTAGAAGTTGGCAAATTGCTTTCCTAAATGCCTGGCCCTTCTGTGCCTCTGGAGGTGAAACTTGAGTATTCTTGTCAGCAGTTTGATCAGCGTGCCATGACCAGCAAATGCATCTCTTGTTTGACATATTTAACCGTATGATGCAATCAGAATCCAGAGCGATTGAGTTCAATCTTGCGAATCTAAAATTTAGTCTTTGTTTATGTGGATTTAGGAGAAGTCATTGAGGAAGCATATGTGCTTGAATATGGAACCGATTGCTTAGAAATGCATACCGGTGCTGTCAAACATGGGGAACGTGCTATTATCATTGATGATTTGGTTGCTACTGGTGGAACACTCTCTGCGGCCATAAGATTATTAGGTAAACTGTGCTGTTACAGTACTGCTTCCTTCCTTCTTCGATCAGCATTTCTGTTCCTGACCGAATATTCATATATGTTTGAAATTTTCATGGACTAGAACGAGTTGGAGCCGAAGTTGTAGAATGCGGGTGTGTTATTGGGTTACCAGAGTTTAAGGTAATGGCACTAACTAAGTCGATCTCCTGGCAGAAAGCTGCCTATTAGTTCTACTTCATGGACTCAGAGACTTGTAATCCTCTTCTTTCTGCAGGGACAGCGGAGGCTAGAAGGGAAGCCGTTATACATTCTTGTGGAGCCACGTCAGTAAACAAAAACTCTGCTGGCAAGTCTATGTCCTGTGGATTCTATTCTAACAAAGAATTTCATACGGCAAAGCACAAATTAACTTGTCATCTCCGTTTTCTCTGGTTTACAGAATCAATTGCAAAGCGTCCAACAGTTGAAACTCCCCCAACGTGTTGCTCCCCACAACTTAGAAAAAGCTTTACTTGCTTTCTGATGGTTATCATTTATTTCCTCCAATGATCCTCTGCCAGGAAAGAACAGCCGTCAACAAGATGTATCCGTGTTTTATGATCTATGTTTCTTTCGTTGAACTCTTCCAAGAACATGATTTATCAAGCACTACTGGTTGTCATTTGCCCTCAATTCACTTCAAAATAGCCTAATGTTTGAATGGTTCCTGTTATTTCTAGGCTTGAGGAAGTATACCAGGTCCCGTCTGTTAACCAATTAGCAGGACAAACTGCCCCCATGGACCTAGACCGGCCATGCATCACCACCAATACAGCCATACGTGCAATATACTCGAAATTCATACCCTTATATATATATAAATAATATAAAATAAAAAAATGATCGAAAATCGAAAATCTTCTTCATACGTAATTCAAAGATCATGAAAAAAGAGTATAGGTAGAATGAAAAATTAGAGGCAGAGAAAATGCTAGAAAAGAAAAGTAAAGGCAGAGAAATTAGCACGTGCACCATCGTAATTGTTTTTTTTTTAAAAAAAAGAAAAACCAAACCTGGAATGGAGAGACAGAGAACGACACAAACATAATCTTTTTATGAACCATATAAGAAAAAAAGGCCCAAGCTTTTTGAGCTTTGATTGAATATTCCTTTTTCTTTCTGCCTCTCAGCAGAGAGAAAATGATCGAATTGGCACTGCTAAACTGTGATTTGGGTTTTTAATTGTCCATTAACAAGAATTTGATTCAATCTTATTATCATTCTGGTCAATTTCATTTCTGTTCCATTCAATGGCTGCCACCGCCTCTGCTTTCTCGCTCCTCCCTTCTCTTGCCTTTGCTTCGACCTCTTCTGCTGCTACTTCTTCCTCTGCTTCTGCTACCTCATTGTCTTCCTCCTCCTCTTCTTCTTCATTCTTTACGGGTGGGACCCATCTCTGGTCGCTCAAGAAATTTTCCTCTTTATCCCTATCCTCTGCTCCTCCTACTCTTTCTTTCAAGCTCAGGACCAAGGCTTCCAATAACCGTTATGGACCTGAAATCAATGCTTCCGGTGATTACTATGCTACTCTTGGGGTTCCCAAGTCTGCTACCAGTAAAGAAATTAAAGCTGCTTATCGGAAATTAGCTCGTCAGGTACTTTATTCTTTTCCTTTTTCCTTTTCTTTTTTGCCTGTTTGTTTGCTCATTTAGCTGCATAAGTACGTAGCTTTATTCTTGCTTGGTTGCTGAAAAATTTAAATGACCTATGGAATTTTTGTGGGTGTCTACGAAAAGTGACAAATTTGAGTTGAAATGGTGATTTTTGTTTGAATTTAAATGGATAGCTCTGTTTTATGTTTTGATTGAAGAGGGAATTCGTGTTGCAAAATGCTTAATTTCTTTTTCAAGTTTCTATTGTGATTCTTCCAGTATCACCCGGATGTTAACAAGGAACCTGGTGCAACTGAAAAGTTCAAGGAGATAAGTGCCGCTTATGAGGTATGCGCATGTGAATTTTTTGAACTCACAAGCAATGTTCTTTTCTACTTCGTTATATCTCAATTTATGTTGTTGCATTGGTCATATTGTTTTTTTTTTGAATTCTCAAGTAGGTGCTATCAGATGATAACAAGAGGGCTATGTATGATCGGTATGGTGAAGCTGGAGTTAAGAGTACCGTAGGAGGAGGATCGAGTGCTTATACGGTAGGGCATTTTCTTTAATGTTTAATTAGGCTTATGGAATTGTAATGTTGATGTATTCTTATTATCTTCTATATACCAATTGAGGTGGCAGGGACTTCATCTCCATGCCTATAGAATTAAGGCGGACTTACAAAATCTCTTTTCTTCTGCAGACCAATCCTTTTGATCTCTTTGAGACATTCTTTGGTTCAAGCATGGGTGGCTTTCCCGGCGTTGAAACTGGATTTGGGACACGCCGTCGCAGTACTGTTACTAAGGGTGAAGACTTACGGTGAGTAAAGCTGTAGAATGGATTTGTTTTTCAACATTTTGCATCTCTGAGGGCCACAAAAATGCATGGATTGCCTTTGTTGCATCTGATAAGATCTGTTCTTTGTTAATTTCCTACTGGGTCTGTGTTAGTAATTCTCTCTTTGATTAATTTTAACACAATGTGGGTCTTGCTTGTCTAGAAAATGGGAAACAACAAACAAAAAGGGAACAACATATTTGTCTGAAATTATATCTTATCATCCTTTTCAAAGTTGATCAAAGTGGCATTGTCTAAAGATGTGCAATGCAGTCAAAGGGGGAATGTTTGTTTGTTCTTCAAATTAGGTTTCAGTTTCTCAAGGAACTTATTTTAGATCCGATGAATTCATGTTGGGATAAGGCATCTCAGCTCCTTTCTCCAAATTACAGTGAAAGCGTTGAACTTTTTCATAAGTTGGTGATTATCTCTTTGCACTTTGCTGTTGTAGCTCGTCTCTTGTTTGTGCAAGCTTATGCATGCTTATTCACACATCTAATATCTGTGTTTTGAACAAATGTGTCTGATCTGCACAAGCTTACCTGTGATGATGTGGGATGATAGAGGATAGACTGATTTTATGTGTTCTGAATTTGTCTATGTATTGTAGTACTATATCTTTTCATGCCATAAGATCCCTTGTCCTGAAAATTCACCATTGTGATGTTTTAGCAGGATTACTGTTAAATGCTTTGATATGCCTGACCAGACCATGTAATTGTATTACAGTTATGACATTACTTTAGAATTTTCGGAGGCTATATTTGGAGCTGAGAAGGAATTTGACCTTTCTCACTTGGAAACATGTGAAGCTTGTGCTGGAACTGGAGCAAAGATAGGCTCCAAGATGAGGGTGTGTTCAACTTGTGGTGGCAGGGGTCAGGTGATGAGAACCGAGCAAACACCCTTTGGTTTGTTCTCTCAGGTATGGGGCTATGAATCCATCCTCTCTGTCTGCATTGATGATTTTCTTAAAAGTAGACTCATATCATAAGACCTAATCACATATTTTACTTTTTTACTGGAACTTTCTGAACATCATTGCTGCTTAAATGATACCTGATATTTTGGCTTATTGAAGAGAATGACAATCTCTTAAACTGGAACTTTCAAAACATGATTGCTGCTTAAAATTGATGTCTGATATTTTGGCTTATCGAAAATTATGATAGTTATGTGATTGCTTACATGAACTTATACAAGATATTATGAGCTGTAATGAATAGTGGAATGCAAAGGAGAGGGTATTAAGTGATTAGATAAGAAATGGCATAAAGAATTCATTCTAGCAACAACTCATACAATTTCAACAAATAATAAAAAGCACGCTTGAAATAACAGTGTTTAGTATATCATTCAATTGGAAGAATTGAGAGTTGTCCAAATGAATTGCATAAAAGATTGTATGGAAATAGTAGAGCTTGATATAATATAGAACAGAAGTTTGATGATATGATTTTGTGTTCTTTCAGTAATGAAAACAATAAATTCTTCCTTAGGAAATGGAAATAATTGAAAAAAGAAACTGAACATATAGAATAAAGATATTGTATCCCTTAGGGTGTTGCCTTCAGAATTTATCTACAGAAACCTTTGATAAAGCATGAAAGAGTTATGCTTTAACAATTGTCGAAAATGATGATCTTTGGACTCCAATCATGCCATCTTGTGGCAGTCATATAAACCTAGGAACTCTTACTTCTTAGCAAATGATTGCTGTCAGGCTATGTTGAATGAAACTGTTGTAGAGATTGATGACCTTGTACACTGGAAAAATCATATGCTTTCTCGCTTGTCCTCTGCATATGATTTTGACATGAGCATTATGCTATATGTTAGGTTTCTGTTTGTCCTACATGCGGAGGAGAAGGTGAAGTGATTTCTGAATACTGTAGGAAATGCTCTGGTGAAGGGCGAACTCGTGTTAGGAAAAATATTAAAGTCAAAATCCCACCTGGAGTTAGCTCAGGCAGTATTCTTAGAGTGGCTGGAGAAGGGGATGCTGGACCAAGAGGGTAAGTTGATGAACTTGCTTTTCATATGTTCAAGCTTGGGTGAATTATTTGATATACTATTGTTGGGAATTTTAATTGTCCTTTTAAGAATTATTGTGGTCTCTTTTTTCCTATGTGCTATGAGCCACAGTAATTGTTCTCAAAGTGATTAGTTTTACCTTCACACATAGAGCTGGTTTTGGGAAGTTTACAACCATCACTTGCTTTCATAAATATGATTTTCCAAAATATTGACTCTCATGGAAGCTGAAGCTTGCTAATGTTTGTAAAGAAGGGGTGGCATGATGCATTTTTACTATCAAAGAGTTCAATAACGATGCTAAAATGATTAAATAGAGTTTGAGGCTTCTTGATTCTTTTATAGTTATTTGAAAGTTTTTTCTTGCTTTCCAACTGCCTCCCAGCTTTCTTGGTATTTTTCATATTTCCTAATCCACACCCTTTTTTGTTAATTTTCTTGGAAAATATTTATGTTTGTTGCTTTGGAGCACTCAATCCTGTCTTGCAGTAATCAATCACTGATTGCATATATAGCAGGAGCACTCAACATTCAAAAGTTGGCCATTTTCAGTGTATGCATATTTTGAGCAGATTTATTGCTTATCTACATCTCACTAATTAAATCTTGTTCCTGCAGTGGTCCTCCAGGAGATCTTTACGTGTATCTTGATGTTGAAGAGATAAGTGGAATTCAAAGAGATGGCATAAATCTCAACTCAACAATATCCATCAGTTATCTTGATTCAATTCTGGGGGCTGTAGTAAAGGTCATTTTTTAGTAATTAAAAGTTAATTTTGGTTATCCTCATTTTCTTATTAAAAGTGTGGCTTTCAGGCTTTTATGACAAATGATAATTTATTGATTTGAGGAAAGAAGCACAATTCAGTATTTTACCACAAAAGAAACTACGTTCTAAATATGATGCTCGACTGTTTTTCTTGTCACATTCCAAACCATGTTCAAGACTGTTAATAATCTAGAGATTTCATCAACACTCTGGTGAAAATCATAACAAGAAACAAAATAAACTGCTTTTTAGGTGGCTTTTTTCTGCTAACACCCAGACATGCTTTTAAGTCTAGTGCTTGCTGGTAACCTTGGTCAGATACTCTTTGAGCTCAAAGCACTTTCTTGTTACTTGTATAATGGATGTGCTCAGGAAGAGTGATTAGGTTACGCTTTATTAGCCATAAATTTACAAACTAGTATTGGTCTGACAACCAAATCTTTTTTTACACATGTTGTGCAACTTAATTTGTTGTTGTGGTTCTTGGCAACTCTGTCCAATTCATTTTTTTTATTCTGTGCCCTATTAGTTCTAGGGAAGGGTGGAAAAGGAGGGCAATAATCCAAAGCTAAGCCAAAATTTTGTTGCTGAAAGTTTCATATTTGAACTACTTGTCCAGCTTTATCTTAGAAACGGGCATTCACAGAATTAAAGGCTGAATTCTTCACTTGACTGAATTGATATTAGTCATGCAAAACAGGTTAAGACGGTTGAAGGAACCAGTGAACTTCAGATTCCAGCTGGTACACAGCCAGGAGATGTTCTAGTCCTGTCAAAGAAAGGTGCACCTAAACTGAATAAACCATCCATACGCGGTGATCATTTGTTTACAGTTAAAGTCACTATTCCAAATCGAATAAGGTATGCTTCTATTTTTTCAAATTTTTTTCATCACTGTTATCATGTGTGATTGATAATTTTACATTATAAGAACACCCCAAGTTGGTTAGTCCTGTAATTATGAAGATTCTGCCTTCTTCTTCACCCAGCTGCCTGTGTGTTTTATTTTTCCTTAAGAAGTGATAGAGTAATACTTGTTAAACAATGATCTATTTCTCTATAGAGGCTAGATGCAGATCATTAAAGGCAATTTAGCTTAATTTATATCACAACCTTTTCTTTATATAGATAACTCAATTCAATGAAATATTAATCTTAAATTAATTGGGGTGGCTATTGTTAATTCGTGATAATGTTTCTTATGTTTTTCTTTTTAGCAAACCTTAGATTTGACTACTAATGATATTCAGACATAGTGCCTAATTTTGTGGCCTTGTTATAACTGATTCACTTTGCATACAGAATTTGTTGGACAGTTTCCTAGGATCGTGTTCCGAGACCAGAAATAAATTGCATAACTTCATGCTTGTCTAAAAGTTTTTGCTCACGTTACAGTGCCAAAGAGCGTGAATTACTGGAAGACCTTGCTTCCCTCAGTACCACCAGCACTCGATCACGTACTCGCACCAAAACTCAACCATCAAGTGTGTGATTATTACTTCTCTGCTGATGAATTTTTTTATGTGAATTAACGATGTACAATGTCCTAAGTATTTGTTACATGTTCTCTAAGGGAGCACAGTTTATAGACTTGGGTTTTAAATTCCGTATATCTGGGTTACAGCTAAAAATTCGTGAGTTGAGCATTATGTTTTGCTTCTATAGATAGAACCAAGGAAACTCCCCCAGCAGAAACTGTCGAGGAGAAAAGTGAGAAATCAGGGGATGAAAATGACCTATGGCAGAAAGTAAAAGATTTTTCCGGGTATGTTGGTTCCCTAATTTGAAGTTCATTGTCTGTCATTTACTGTGATTTTATGTTTGGATGTTTCTTGTTCCAGCTTCAATGCTTCTTGTTGCAAATTCTTAGATATGTCTGCTCTTAAAATCTCTGGCAATTGTTGCCTCTTTACTGGCAGTCTTAACGTTTGAGTTCTAAGATGATTCAAGCGACTGACCTGTATTGCTAGATTATTTTGGCCAGGATGTGCCAACAAGATTCATATTATGTACTGTTGATTATGTAGCATGTGTCAGACGGAAATTAACTGCAACGACATCTGAAACCATGCCATTTGAATTCTGTCATGTTACGAGTTTTTGCTTTGGATTTTGTGCATCATTCATGAATTTAGATGCATTAATTGGATCAATAATCACATTGACAGGTCTGTTGCAAATGGCGCTTTGAAATGGTTGAAAGATAACATCTAAAGTCTTAAGCATTCACTGGGTGATACCTTGCGATCTGAAGAAGACAGTAACCAAACTTTTTGTTTCAGATTAGCCATAGGGCTTTAGTACAACCCATCAGACATGGCCAAAGCCAACTTGGATTGCTTTGTTTTTTATGTTTCTCTGAGCATTGTGCTGAAGAAAATTCAGTGCCACCTTAGTGAGGAGATTCTTTCATTTTTTTCTTTGTAAATTTAATTTGTCAAGTATTACATATTAATCTCCTCAAGCTTGTTAGTATGTATTCTATGAGCAGCAACAGCGAGAAAAGCCATATTCAAAGATATGCATCCGATTTCCTCTGGTAGCCCAAAATATTTCAGTCATATTCATATGGGAAAAACCTTGCACGACGCTTTCTTTCTAGTTGCAGAAAACTTGTTAGCTTGCAACTTTAGAACTCTACTATGTTTTTTAATGTACATGTTTTATTTTATGATTAAAATGTGAAAGATGGTGATATTCTCGTCTCGTATGATGTTAATTTACGGCTGAATTCATCAAGAAAGTTGCTAAGCGAATCTCTACTTTTTATTTCTGAAAATCAGCAAAACCCAGTGTTCAAATGTTAATCTGTTTGGTTTAATCTTGACGGGTTTGCATTTGATCATTGTTGAATTGTATAAACTTCGTGCATTTTCCCCTTTCTTGTTGGCAGATAGATTCAGCGAGCTTTCTCCATTGATGGTCTACAGAATGCTCTCGCCTTACTTATTACTCCGTTAGTTATAAATTCTTTAGATGGACGAATGAGAGTAATGAAAGCAGGAAAATGGTATGCTTTGATTTAGATTTAACTTCATGAGTAACAATGGAAACATGACAATCCTAACCAAATTAGTCGGTCAAGTTTATACGACACCATACATACAAGCAATTTAGACTAGCGTCCGATCCTATAGCTATCATGTTATTGGACGTCCATGATCAACCAGGATAGCTTCAGCACTTTTATCGCACTCATCTTTCCAAGAATTTGCTCAAAACTGTTTTTCTGATTGAAATTTCCTCTTCCTCCACTTCATCTTCTTCATCTGAATTTGTTTGCACGCTTAAGGCACAACGAATTACTGAATTGATTTGCATCCTCAACCTTGCATTGTCAATGAAAACTTCTGTCAGCAACTTCCTCAACTTGTCATCAGTCATATCACTGCCACCGGCGTTCAATGTTTCGTTCAGTGCTGCCACAGAATTTTCTACATCACGTGCCAGAAGCTGCGCCTGTTCAAGTTTATGGAAAGAATTCGACTAAGTAGTGTTTCCAATGCCATCATTATGAGAAGAAAGGTTTTCATTTGAGTGAAGAGTGCAAGATTAACAGTTACCTCTGCAAGAAGGAGACCAATTCTATTGTCAGATGTTGAAAGGATATCTATGGCATCAGATGGTGATGAAGTCTCCACGATCAACCTATCTTCATCCTCAATGGAAAAACTAACACTACATTCTTCAAGCCTGTTTCGAAGAATGTCACCCTCATGCAATAGCTTACTATTAGCCATAGTTGCAGACTCTGTTCTTTGCTTTTCCTTTTGAAGAGCTCTCTGAAAATGGACATCCAACGACAAAATGCTTTGTATCAAAACCAAAACCAACTAGGAAGTGATTCAGCAAAGAAAACCCAGAAGAATTATGACCGAAGAAACAGATTTTAACTTCTAAAGGCACCACCGTATTAATGGAGGAATAGAAAAAACAAAGTAGGATGAAAAATGAATCACCTCTACTTCTAGTTTTTCTTTCATCAAGCGGCTAAGCTCTTGTTTCAAATCTGACTGGGAAGTTCGAAGAGATTTCACTTCCTTGACAAGAACCTTTACATCTGCTTTTGATTTGAGCTCAAGTTCCTCATGCTGCTTATGCAAGTTTTCAAGCTCTTCCCTAGTAACATCCAACTGCTGCGACAACATTTCATTCTCCTGAATGATGGAATCTTTCTCAGACTCCAAATGTGCCCTCTCATCCTGGAATGTTTTTCACACATTGTTCACTGATAACATCGGCAATAGAAACGGTATGGGTAGGGAGAAAAGTTAGTGTACAGATTGAACCTGTTCAGATTTCAGTTTCAGCTCCATCTCTAAACATCGTCTACGGAGTTCTTCCACATCCCACTGCATTTGTGTAAATCTTTCCCTTTCAGTTAAAACAGCTTGCTGCATGTTTTCTTTACAACTACTCCTAGTAGTCTCAAGATCCACTTCCAAATCTTTAACCTGCCAGAGGATCCCCCCAACAGTTAACAGAAATTAAATCGAAATGTGAAAATCATTTTAGGAATAGAAGATTGGTTGTGTTTAATGACAAGATACCATTTTGAAATTAAGCCAAAGCTTCAACCATGAAAATAAATGCAAAAATAACTTATTGATCAGCAAATGCATTAGGCAATTGATAATGCTTTACAGAATATCATCTTTCAGTTTAGTCTTCGAGCTCAAACAATAAAGGAGTTAACAATATATGTGAGGAACTGGAATATATGGTAACTTAAACATCATGAATTCCAAATATTTTCACGGGCTAATGGTGCAGAGAATATATTACCTCATAAACATTAAAACACAAGGAAATACTAAATATAAGCCGAAGAGTACCATAACTGCATTATTAACTGAATTGAATCTGCCTTCTAATTATTTGCTTACTATCCTCATTAGGGACTCCCCATGCATTAGGTAATCAAGCTAAATCAAATATTAAGTTTAGATAATTCTAGTCATTGCATAGTATAAATAAAGGTCCCTAAGAAGAGTCCATCAGATCTGCATGGTAAAGAATCCTGGTAAAATAAATGAATTGCAAGAGCTAAGAGAAAATATTGCTTCTCAAAAAATAAAAGAACAAATAGAACAAACTTCAACGAGATTTTGACAAGATAAGGTTAAAATAGATTGCTGCGCTTGAAAACTTGTTGAAATCAATAACTTCCATAGTATGTAGGAAACAAATGACAAGGAATTTATTGCTAAACTGACAAAAACCAAATTTGCATATCATCAAGCACACCTTTGTAGTCAGGAATTGCCTCACAGAAACTTCTTGATTTAATCTAGCTATGAGATCCTCCATGTCTGCTTTTGCTGTAGCTAGTCTCTGTCGGACAGTACCAAGAACTCTATTCAACTTCAGGCGCTCATCTGACGGAAGAGCAACTATTACATTTCTTGGGAACTGTAAATTTGAGCTTACAGAATCATCTTCTCGAAAATCAAGCAAGGCATCACCAGAAAAATTATTTACCCCCAAATTTGATGTTTCACTAGCTTTTATAGTGCTTAAATCACTCCTAATACTCCCTGTTGATAGTCTTCTGATATGGCCATCCAATCTTTGATACTCAAGTCGAGGCAAAGATTCAATTCCATCCTCGAGAAAAGGTTTACCTCCAGAAATATTCTCAGATATACAATCTCTGCTTACAATAATTTTCTCTCTACCAGTCTGCATTTTCCTCCGGGAATACTTTTCTAGGTTATCCAGAATGGATGTTCGGTTAGATATGCCATATGTAACCATTGTTTCCACTGGATTGGCTATGTTTTGTTCAGAAGTGGAAGTCCCCAATCCAAAATCTCCTGCATGTCTTGGACTTCCACGTTCTGATATCCCAGGAGAATCATTATGAAGATCTGATGTAACTGATGAACTGCGAGCCAGTAGAGAAGCATCTGAGTTGGTACGGAGAAGAGCAGAGGGAGCTATGTTACTAGCAGAAGAATTTGCATCCATGATTTGCAGATTTGCATCATCAAAATCTGGAAAAGGATACAATTTGCACTTTTGTTAGAAGTCATTACCATTTGGACACATATATAGTTTTCAAATGTCCCTTAGACTCATTGTAGGAGACACCTATTTGCAAAAGGTTCACAGATACCAACCATCGACAGACAGAAGCGTGAAAATTCCACAGTTTGCACTCAAGTTTCATTGTTGCTTTATATAAAACCAGTAATCGAAAACAAAAAACATGACAAGTTTCCTTTTGGAGTCGGTAGGAAAATCCAAAGTTATTTTAATGACTTGTTAAGAACCACTTACACGACCTTGCAGCAACTTCTAGTTCAAGAAATGTTCCAACAGAAGCACTCCTGGATACATCAATATCTGATAATAGCTTTTCCATCCAAGCTTCCAAAGAACACCTACGCTGCAAGATATCAACCATTTTGAGAATATCATAACAGGAAACCAGTAATTGTTAGGATCTGAATTCTGACAAGATAATGCACTCGGGATCAGAAAATAATTATTATTTAAAATGCCATTTCTCTTATAAAAAGTGCAAATATGATGCAGTTGCTGTTTTAAAAATTGAAAATAATTGCTGTCTTGAACATGGAAATGTGATTCCTGCTTTCAACATTCTATTTGCCTTTCAGAATCTCAATATATTATAAATAACAACCATGAAATGAAGAAAAAGAAGGAAAAAATCCTACCTCTTCAAGTAGCGCCCTGCTTTTCCTGCTCAAAATCTTCTTTGGAGGAGCTGGAGGCAGATTTTTCTCAGGAAATACCTTTTTAAGCTGCAAAAATTTGGAAAAAACTCATGGAGATCACTATAACCATAAAATATGAGAAAATATGTATATTCACCAAGAGCAGCATTTCAAAAATGAACTAAAACTTAATGATGATTATAAACCTGAATTCTCACTCACTTCAGAAAGTAAATTCAAGAAGTCACTATATCTTCGTAAGACCCCTCGAGTAGTGGTGATCCCTTCTGGTGATTGTATGCCAACTTGGACTCTGTAGTACTGTAGTATCCTTAAGGAATGTTGCAATCAGAACTACCATACATGAAGTTAAAAAAAAAAGGAGAAAAAAAAAAGATATGATGTTACAAACAACAAAACAAACTTTGATCATTTGACCAACTAAACATTTCAGGTCATCCAATTCGGTCCATTTGGGACACACAGAAAGGAAAGCTTATAGTTTCCGATAGTTTCCAGTAACAATGCTTAAGTGATAAGCTGGTCCTGTTTTACAACAAATGAAGAAATAAAGCTGAGGAAAAAAAAAAGCATACCGCCACAGGATCTGAACCTTTAGAATTTGATTGAAGAATCCACGAAGGAATCGTGACACAGTAACTCCATCCTGTATGAAAATCATGTGGCCAAACAGTGTTGCCTCCATCCTACACAGCAGGACTTGTTAAGACCAATTAACTTGTTGACAGAATGTCAGCGATAGTATGATGCAAAAATTGAAAGTTTCAACCTCTATATTCATAAAAGAAATGTCACCTCTACAACAAAATCTATAATACTCAAGCTTTTTTTTTCCTTAACAAACGGACATTCCCTAATAAAAAATAATTAACCGAACAGCCTGCCAGATCAACAATGAACTTTTCCAAGAAACAAACAGCCAAAGCCTGTAAATTTACATAACAAGTGCATGCCCACATGAAAAAAGCTACGAAAGATCGAAAATTGAGACATACCCATTTACGAGGAGGTAGACTCCAGTCCATCCCCAAAGGCATAGGTGAAGTGCCATCATGACGGTGCCTCGGCGGGCTCTTAGGCTTAGGCGTCACAGCTGAATTACCACTGGTTTCTTCATCATTATCATCATGATAATAACTAGTTGTGGTGCTGGGGTAAACTGTATCATCATGGAATTGATGATAAGAGAAGTCTGATGAGGAAGATGAACGGTGAAAGAGATGGTGGCGTTGAGAGATTGGATCGAGTATTGTATCAGAGAAACTAGCGAAGTCGAACAAAGTCAGGTCGTGAGTGTACAGATTCATTTTCTTCAGTTTATAACATCAGACACCGATTGCCATCCCTTTTCTTGAATCCATAAAGAGAGACGAACAAGGAGAGAGCTCCTTCCACTTGTAAAAGAAATTTAATCGGTTTCCGTACCCTGATTACGTCAATCCTCACTTTCTTTCCGATCATGGTTATTGGGCCTCAATTCAAACTTCAATTTTAGCCATGGCCTATTAACCCAGCCCGTCCATCATCCTCACCGAAACGACATCGTTTGGTTCATAGCAACTCCTGCACCTCTTAAAATATCTAAATTTCTTATTGTTGGGTGTGTTTGATATTCAAATAGAATGATACTTTCAATAAATAAATATTTTAAGTCTGCATATAGATGTATGTATGTGTATATATACATATATATATATATATGAATACATGAAGGTGCCCTACAGATCAATAACAAATGAGGAAGCATGTTCTTTGGATATCGTCCACGTAACTTTATGAAAATTAAACCCTACAAGACATAAAATCTTTACCCTTACCCTTACTCTTACTCATCACTCTCTTATCATCAATGTATTTTAATGTACGATGCTGTATCCCAATATATGTATAAAGCAAGCTGCGGTGGTCCTTCCTTCCTCATTTCATACACAAATGGGTACCTCTTCTTTCTCCTCATTTCTTCCTTTAATTTCTTCATTTTCAAGCTCATGCTCTTCTTGTTCTATAAGAGAGACAGACAGACAGAAGGATAGCGCTGTATGTATATATATATATATGTTATGTACAATGAGGAAGAAACAAAAGAGAAAGCGAGAGAAAAGAAAAGAAGGGAAAAAGAAAGTCCAGTCATGCTTTTCCACAGCTTTCTTGAACTTCTTCTTGCTCTTCAATTTCATTTCCTTTTAATTGCTATATATATATATTCTTTGATGTGGCAAATATAGAAGTTCAGGAAAGCTGTGGGAGAACATGGCAACTTCAGGACTTTTGATTTATATCGACATTGTTACCTATATATTCATGCAACTCATCTCTAGCTTTCTCTTGTTAGTCTCAGTTTCAGTTTCGGTCTCATGATTTTTCCCTTTTATTTTCATCTGAAAGCAAGTAAAAGTTTGCTAAGATTTTCCCATTTTGCTTAATCAGTTTCAATGGATATGCAAAGTTTAAACTCTTAATCACCATTAGAAAGAACAAATGAATTCATTTCGTTTACTTTACATCTCTATTATTATGTTTCTTCATGTGTTTTGTTCGAAAATTATCAAGTAATGCAAATTATTTCTAACATCTGCATAAGTTACAGCATTAAACCATTATAATAAACGTGAATATCATTCTTGATTTTCATTCTAAGTTACCTTTATCCTTTCTGCCTTCTGAAATTCTTGTATGTACTTGGTGAACTTCATGACTGTTCAGCTTTCACTTTGTTCCCTTTTTAAATTTTCTGTCAACTCTTGTTTTAAGATTTGGTTGTTCGATTACAGCATCCGATGACTCGTACAGAAAGGAAATCCTTCCAAGCAATCAACCGAATGCATGAAGGTGATGATCAAGTGTAATAATAGTAGTAATTAAATGAACTTAATTCATATGAATATAGCACTCAAACCATACACATTCACATATGCTGCTGGCATTATATTATACATATATATATGTAATTTTTTCTGTTAATTGTTATTGTTGATGTGAAAAGAGAAGATATGAAAGTTCTAGTTGATGTACAATTTGAGGAGATATTTTAGTGCAGAGAAAACTGACAATGGAAAGAGATTGTATAACAGATTGTTGTATTGCATGTGTGTTGCAGGAGAAGATTCCTTCATCCTTTTCATTCCCATCCCCAATAATATTAATTCCTCTCTGTTACTTTCTTTCCCCTCTTGTCTTTCCCTTTGTCATTTCCCTACCTTTCCTTTTCTTTCATATATGCGTGTATTTATACATATACATCAAGTTGAACAGATAAAACCAATAACACACAGTGCTGCTGTTAATATGAACCCTCTCATATTTGCTAACACCATAAATCATGTTCCATTAATAACAACTACTCGATTCAAAATAAAGAAGAAAAAGAAGAAAAACAAATATCAGAAACAAACATTTCTCTCTTATCTGTCTGCACATTATGGTTTTCAGATTTCCTGGGATGAATCTGTAACTTCTGTTCTGTGATCCCATATTGGCTGGTCTGAAAAGCTACTTTCAAGCCCCTTTCTTTCGGCTGCTGAATTTACATTTTCCATGCATTGGAATTTTTCTTTCCTCTTTTTGACTCACTTATACTGTAAATATCATTATGCTTGAACCATATTCGTACAATAATTTTTCTTGATACCCATCATATAATGGAGCATTTATCAGATAGATTATAGAGATGGTGTAAGAATTATGGTATTATTTTAAGGTGGGATATGCTTAAAATGAATGAAAGTCCAACATGTAAGGGGGGTGGGAAGTGTATTTATTGCTTTTATCAGATCAAGAAGATAAAAAGCTACAATATATATGGTGTCTAAATAAATACCATCTTCGCTACTATAAAGATAACAAAAAAAAAAAAATACAATTCAAAAAAGAATCCTATGCTATGTCTTTTCTCAAAAAATAAAAAAGGAAAACCTAAAAACTCCATTGCATCCACCTTATGACCAATTTAGTATTAATTCATCTACATACTCACAACAGCCGAAATAATATAAATTGCAATATATATATATATATATATATTCATATCAACATAAAAAAAACCAAAGAAGAAAAAATTATAGTGTTATGTTTATGTTGAATGTTAGTATGGGGTAACACTGGTGCTAATTAATTAGGGTTAGGAATTTGTTGTTTTGATCATATTTATTAAATCAAACCAATGAAGATAAACCCTAGAAGCATTTCCAACATGCAAAAACTAGTGGATGAGTTGGAGTCATAATGGATATGATATTTAAATTATTTGTAATTATATTTATATCAATTTATTAATATATATAATAAATTAATTTTTAATAATATTTAAATATATTTTATAAATTAAGTAATATTAAGTCGGGTTATATTAGATTTAATATGTTAATTTATGTTAATAGAATAATAAAAGTATATCTTGTTTATTTTATTTTATCAATTAATTATATCATTTTATGTTATATAAATTATTTTATATTAAATATGTTAGATTAATTCATATAATATTTATATTAATTGTATCAATTGGGGTTATTTATATTTGACATCAAATTTATGATACAATTAAAATTTAAAATAAAATCTAAAATCTAATCACATGGTTTACTGAATTACAAGTCAACATTTGATTAATTAAATAAATCAGAAATTTTATAATCAATATAATATAATATAATTAATTAAATTACAATTAATTTGATTAAAAAATGAAAAACTGAATGTTTTTTTGAAAAAAAAGGACATGATGTTGTTTTTACGTTGAATGTTAATGTGGAATAATAGCTTTTATGGCATTAAATTTTTAAAAGTATTTTAAATAATATTGTCAGAAAAACTATTTATAATTTCTGTATTTAGTTGTTTATTTTTGAATATTTTAAAAAGATCACCAACTAATAGCGGAGGTGCTGTTTTTCTTAAGCATGAATGTTACTTGGTATAGTATTTCTTTTTGTATAGAATAAAACTAAAGACAGGTAAAAAGCTAGAACATGCAGAAACAGGATGACCTATTGCACGTACTCGAACTTCTGAAGCCAGCTCAGTTTTGCATGTGCTATTCTTTCAATTTCCATTTTTCTTTCGAAAGGATAAGCCAAATTCCGAGCTTATATAATTTAATATGTAAATTATACCTCAAGGAAGAGTTAAGGGTTTTAATCCAAATATATGAAAGAAAATGATTTGTTGGTATGCTTTAGAAGTATTATATTTTGTTTGGTTAGATCTTGAAAAGAAAAAAACATCATAATACCAATAAATATCTATTTTCAATTCATTTTATTTTAGAAACATTCAATTTATCTAAATTTTAACCCATTTTTTAAACTTGATTTACACCTGGATTAATTTAATTACCTTAATTGATTAATATTTTAAATATAATTTATACAAGAATTTTCCAATTATGGCGGATTATTTTGGTGTAAATTCTTTTAACCACAAAATTCGTGCACCCCCCGCCTTGGATTAGAAGAAATCAAGGGGGCGCTACAAAAGAGAATCAACGGTTGATAATTAAAACAAGAAATCTTTGGGCTCTTTGTACGTTCAGATTTAAGGCTAACGGTCCAAAATTGTCAAGCAGTCGGTCAATAAACGCGCAACGAATGCATTAGCTTTGATGGACCTCAGGTCCATATCCAATACAGATTCGGAGTTTCCACCATTTCATCTTTTTTGGACGATTTTGCCCTTTCTAATTTTGCCCTTTATAACGGAGCTTCTCCTTTTTTAATCCTCTTATTCCTTAAACAAGGCCCTTCGAAAATCAAAACTTTAGCCCTAGCCC
Organism: Dalechampia spathulata; assembly: GCA_948192965.1. Taxonomy (NCBI): domain Eukaryota; kingdom Viridiplantae; phylum Streptophyta; class Magnoliopsida; order Malpighiales; family Euphorbiaceae; genus Dalechampia; species Dalechampia spathulata. The sequence continues at coordinate 22,674 of CANYBF010375262.1, forward strand.
TAGTCCAATTAGGGTTTTTTCCATCCTTTTCTCGATTTCCCTAATTCTGAATATCAACAAAGGCTCGAAACTTTCATCTCTTGAGCTAAGCTCCTCAAGCCCATCAACTTCATCTTCTACCTCCAGTTTCTGTTACAGGAATCTGGACAGAGAAAATCGGATTTTTTACTGGTTACTGTTTTGTCGGTCTGATTTTTAGGATTACTCCTTCTCAGATCTGTTAATCTAGGTGCGTTCATATTCACTTTTGTTACCCTAGATCTATTTATTCTCGAATAATTTTGCTATGTTTATTTCAGTATTCTTCAGGATAATACTCCGGTTCAGTTTTTATCGTCATTCGTGACGTTGTTTTAAGTTTTCTTTTCTATGATTTTTTTATTTAATTCTTGTGCTTCTTGAGATACTGGTAATTGTGATCATGAGGTATCGTTTTTTTAGGTGTTAATAAAGGTCCAGTATATTGATTTTTTTCCTTGTTATTAGTAATTGAAGTTCTAACTAGTAGTTACAGATTTTCAGCGAGTGAGCTTATAGTTTATAGCTGTCTTAGTCTCATAAGCACTGAGGATATATCATGCATTAATGGTGGACTTGCCTTTCTGTTTTGCTTCATCAAGGTGTAATACGACTAACTTTGTATATAATGCATTTCCCAGTCATTGTAACTGTGGCATATTTTTTTCTGCGTTGAGAAGGTAGTGTTCCATTGTTCTGGGATTTAGTGAACTTTTAAATGCTTTTTTATTTTTTGCCTGCTTTTCCAATTCAAGCTTGTTCTGCCAAGACCAGAAAATTTTATTGCTCTGTTATTTTGCTATGCTGTGTTCATCTCCTTTATATCTTTGAATTTATCTTCTGTTGCAGTATTACAAGTTCCATGGATATAGATTCTCCTACAACTCCTAGCATGGCCATTACCCCTGTATTTCATACTGATAACAATGAAGGGCCCATTTCTGAGGAGCAACCCAACAAACGTAGGAGAAAGAAGTCCATCGTCTGGGAGCACTTCACCATAGAAACTGTTGGTGCTGGTTGTATGAGGGCGTGCTGCAAACAGTGCAAGAAATCATTTGCATATATAACTGGTTCAAAGTTAGCTGGAACCAGCCACCTAAAGCGACATATTGCCTTGGGAATTTGTCCTGTGAGCCGTCAGAGAAATGAAGCATTGCAGCAATCCACACCAGGTGCAAAATCTGATCCACCGAAAAGACGGTACCGTACTACTCCTGTTTTTGGGGGCATTCCCTTTGATCAGGACCGTTGCAACCAGGATGTAGCTAAGATGATTATACAACATGAGTATCCATTGCATATAGTTGAACATCCTGCTTTCATTAATTTTGTCCGAACCCTTCAGCCCCAGTACAATATGGTGAGTTTCGATACCATTCAAGGGGAATGTGTGGCATTGTACCTGAGGGAAAAGCAAAACCTTTTGAACATTATTAATGGGATTCCTGGACGAGTCAGCTTTACATTGGACTTTGGGGCTTCGAATTTCAATATTGGCTATGCTTTTTTAACAGGGCATTTCATTGATGAAGACTGGAATTTACATCGCAGGCTCCTTAATGTTGTCATGTTACCTTTTCCTGATTCAGATTATGCATACAATCAAGCTGTCGTATCTTGCCTATCTGATTGGCATTTGGAGAACAGGCTGTTTACCCTTACGCTTGATCAGTCGTTTTCAAGTGAAACCATGACAGGAAATCTCAGAGGCCTTCTGTCTACCAGGAATCCGCATAAATTTAATGGCCAGTTATTGAGAGGCAATTGCTATGCTCGTGTATTGAGTCGTCTTGCACAAGAAGCTCTTGGAGCAATGGGGGATGTTATCAAGAGGATCCGTGAAAGTGTGAAGTATGTGAAAACCTCAGAGACACATGATGAGAAGTTTGCTGAGCTGAGGCAACGACTCCAAGTCCCTAGTAACAAGGAACTCATCATTGATGACCAAACCAAATGGAACACCACTTACCAAATGCTTTTGGCTGCATGTGAATTAAGGGAAGTATTTGCTTGCTTGGATACCAGCGACCCTGTTTACAAGATAAACCCATCAATGGATGATTGGAAGCAGGTGGAAGTTTTGTGCACGTACTTGAAACTTTTATATGATGCAGCAAGCATTCTGGCTTCCCCAACATGTCCACCCGCTAATGCATTTTACCATGAAGTTTCCAAACTCCAGTTAGAGCTGACACATGCAGCCATGAGCCAGGACCCTTTTGTCAGCAACCTGAACAGACCTTTGAAAGAGAAATTTGATCAATATTGGAAGGAATGCTTCCTTATTTTGGCAATTGCTGTAGTCATGGATCCGAGGTTTAAAATGAAGCTTGTTGAATTTAGTTTCTCTAGGATCTTTGGCGAGGATGCAGGTATGTGGGTCAAGATCGTTGATGATGGGATTCATGAACTCTTTCTTGAGTACCTTGCACCAAATTTGTTTGTACCTACAAATTATATGGAAGCAGAGCATGCAAACATTTCTCATTCAGAGATGTTTCAAGAAATGCCCCTCCAAGTGGAACACCCTGGACATGTAGCTTCTCAAGAAGCAAGCAATCAAGGAGCAGACTCCAAAGAGTTGCAATCCAAAGAGGAGATTCCACAAATGCATCCGAAAGAAGAACCTCCACAAGATGCATCTTCTCAAGTGCTGCCCCATAGTATAGTTCAACAAGAGATGCACAACCAAGAGGTACAGGTACAATTTTGTAACTTTTTTCCCCCTTTTAAAGTGAAGCAGAAACTCATCAAGCATCATTGCAGGGGATGGTCACTCATGAAGTTCCAGTGCAAGAGATTCATTCTCATTTAGTACCAGATCAACAGATGCAAACTGAAGTACTGCAGCTGCAAGAGATGCACAGTCAAGAAGTACCGGAAAGGGGGGTGGATAATCAAGAAGTGTCATTGCAAGAGATAGATATTCAAGATGTAACACCACAAGAAATGCAAACTCAAGAAGATTGTTCTATGCAGATACAAACTCAGGAAGTACCTACTGAAGAAATTCATGTTAAAGAAGAACCCAGCAGACAGTTGAACACCCCAGAAGTACGGACTGGGGAGGTGCTCACTCAAGAAGTACAAGTTGATGAGGTACACCCTCAAGAAGTACCTACAAAAGAGGTGCATGCTCAAGAAGGGCTGATGCAGGATCTACAACATCAAGAAGGGCAGTCCGAGGGTATTGTCCCTCAAGAAACACAGACGGAGGGTGTTGGACCTCAAGAAGCGCAGACGGAGGGTGTTGTACCTCAAGAAGCAGCAAAGGATATGCTACCTCAGGAAGGGCAGACGGAGGATATGCAACTTCAAGAAGGGCAGACAGAGGATATGCTACCTCAAGAAGGGCAGACGGAGGCCTTTCACCTTCGAGAAGGGCAGACTGAGGAGACTCATGAGGAGCAGACTGAGGGGACTCAAGAAGGGCAAACTGAGGAGTTGCAGCCTAAAGAAGACCAGAATGTGGCTATGCACTCACAAGAAGGGAAGACTGAGAAGAGTCGGGAAGGGCAGATGGATGACATGTACCCTCAAGAAGAGCAGACTGAGGAGTTGCACCCTAAAGAAAGCCAGAATGAGGGAATGCACACTCAAGAAGGGCAGACTGAGGATACTCAAGAAAGGCGGACTGATGACATGCACATTCAAGAAGGGCAGACTGATGAGACTCAAGAAAGGCATACTGATGACATGCACCTTCAAGAAGAAGGACGGACTGAGGAGACTCAAGAAAGGCAGACTGCTGAAATGCACCTTCAGGAAGGACAGACTGAGGAGACTCAAGAAAGGCAGACTGCTGACATGCACCTTCAAGAAGGACAGACTGAGGAGACTCCAGAAAGGCAGACTGCTGACATGCACCCTCAAGAAGGGCAGACTGAAGAGACTCGAGAAAGGCAGACTGATGACAAGCACCCTCAAGAAGGGCAGACTGAGGAGACTCAAGAAAGGCAGACTGATGGCATGCACCCTCAAGAAGAGCAGACTGAGCAGGCTCAAAAAGGGCAGGCTGATGAGATGCACCCTCTAGAAAGGCAGACAGAGGATATGCAGACCGAGGAGGTGCACCCTCTAGAAAGGCAGACAGAGGATATGCAGACCGAGGTGATGCACGCTCAAGAAGCACAGACCGAGGAGATGAACCCTCGTGAAGGGCAGAGTGAGGATATGCAGACTGAGGAGATGAACCCTCAAGAAGGGCAGACCAAGGAGATGCACCCTCAAGAAGAGCAGGCTGAGGAGATGCAACCTCAACATGGCAAGAATGACGAGATGCACCTTCAAGAAGGGCAACCTGAGGAGGTGCACCCTCAAGAAGAGCAGAATAAGGAGATGCACCCTCAAGAAGGCCAGACTGAGGAGATGAACCCACAAGAAGAGCAGAGTGAAAAGATGCACCCACAAGAACAGGTTGAAGAGGTGCAGATGTATCCTTGTGGACAAACCCAGGATATGCAACCTGCAGAACAACAGACCCAAGAGATGTGTCCCTCTGAGGCACACAACCAGATGATGCACCTGCCTGAAGCAGAGAACCAGTTGGTTACAGAAGCAGAGAATCAGGTTATGCATCCTTTACAATTACAGAATCCAGAAATTCACTCTCAAGAAGCTGTGACTATCAAAATGGAATCTCAAGATAAGCATCTACAAGAACTACAGATCCATGAGACAAACCATCAAGAGATTCCAAGTGACAAATTACATTCTCGAGGAGAGCAATTCCATGATACACACTGTCAAGAAATTCCTGGTCAGGAGATGCAATCTCAAGAGATAGAGACTCAAGAGATGCACTCGCAAGAGTTGCAGGCTCAAGAGATGCACTCGCAAGAGTTGCAGGCTCAAGAGATGCACGCTCAAGAGTTGCAGACTCAAGAGATGCATCCTCAAGAGTTCCAGACTCAAGAGATGCACTATCAGTCATTTTCTGAAGAGATACAGGCTCATGAAGCACACACTCAAGATCTACCTCTGCTTACCATTGGAGATGGATTTTCAGATTTTGAGATGTATATATCTGAGATCACAAGTAGTCAGCATTTGAAATCTGAACTTGATCAATATCTGGAGGAGTCCCTTTTGCCTCGGGTACAAGAGTTTGATGTACTGGGTTGGTGGAAACTAAACAAGCTCAAGTACCCGATTCTCTCCAAGATGGCTGCTGATATTTTGTCAATACCAGTATCCACTGTTGCTCCTGACTCTGTTTTCGACACTAGAATAAAAAAGATAGATAATTACCGAAGTTCATTGCGACCCGTGACACTTGAAGCTCTTGTTTGTGCCAAGGATTGGCTCCAATATGGATCGCCAGGATCATCATTAGAGACATCTAATGCACTTGTGAAAATGGAATTTTAGGTATGTAGGGTTTTAGTTTTATTCCATGGCATAGATGCTTGGATTCAGTTTGGTTAATAGGCTTCTGTTTTTATCATCTTCTCTGTGTTTTTGAACTCTTTCCATGAGATGCTCTGTCAGGATTTTGCTTTAGTATTAAAGTAATTAAATGCCAACCTTGAATTTCATTTATGGGATGAATGCATTTTTGTGCTATATGTTAGACAGTTCAATGCCCTATAGCTTCTGAAATGCAGACTCGAGTCTCTTTCTGGGTGCTCTTTAGATTGTTTTTTTTTTTTGTTCGTTTAGTGTTTGCTGCAACGATCATTCTGATTTTGGAATCTAATCTTTCAGTCAGATGATAAACTTTGATAATAATTCTCTTTCTTGCCAGATTTATCTTCTAATGATTGTTAAGACTGCTTTCAGTTCTCTATGTCAAAAAATTTACTTTTATTTAGGTTGGAATTATAAGAAATCCTTTGTTTATTATTTATTGGTAAGGATGAGTTATAAATATACGAGTCTTTCTTATATTAAAAGATTAATAGATTTATATGATAAAAGATTATATCTATAGTATTTTTTAAATTTTTTTTTTGATTTTTTTTTCTCGTAATGAATTAATTGATCTTTTTCATATAAATTTCATTTGTTTAATTTTTTATTTTGAACCATAAAATCTTGATTTATTCTATTTTGCCATTTTTGTAATATGAGATAAATCTTATTCTGCATTGCTAGACTTGATGGAAGAAGCAGGAAACTTCTAACACCCCTATGTTGAATGACAATTAGGCGTAGAATTATCCAATTTTCCCTTTCTTTTTCCTTTTTTTCTCGTTCTGAGCATTCCATGATGTCTGCGTTGCATGTGTCGGGCCTTTTTTCTCTCTTTCGTATATTGAATGCTGCTATTCAGCAGTTCCAGGATAATTCTTCGTTTATATTTTGATTGGCAAATAGAAATATAACACACAATTTGTTGTACCTTTTTATCTTGAACTCTACAAAGGCTCTACCAATCTGCTTGCAGCACTGTGCCGGGAAATATTGTTCGCCACTCTTGTTTTCTTCAGAAATCTTATATTTGACAGTGTTGAATGTGGCTAAAAGGAGGGCAGTATGGGATTTGAGCTAGTTTTAACAGTTACTTCATTCCAGTCGCCATAAACAGAAGCCTAGGTTGGCATTTCAAATTAACTTGTAACAGAAAAACAACTTGTATTTCCAGTATGAGAATAAAAACGGTTTATACGACGTCGGTGTTCCGTTCATTCTGTTCCTCAAGAAAGCCTAATGATCTCTGACGTCTACGATCTATACAGCTTGCTTCATCTGCCCCTTTTTGGATACTCAATTATTCTCCCTTTCAGACATCCTTCCAGCCGTCCATCTCTCACATATTTGAGATAATAACGGCTAGTTCTGAGTTCCTAAATCCGATTTCTAGGAGCTTCTCTACCACCTGCATATGTGATGCGCTTTTTCAATCTATTTTCTCAGGAAAAGGGCACAAAAAATTAAACATCATTAACTATAAATTCAGTAGCTGTTTATTATCCTCTCAAGTGAAGATCAGGTGACAGCAGCAGACAGTTGAAGCAGTGATGGTGCTTGTTAAATGCCAATTCTAGCTAGACCACTGTGAGCTGAACTTCTCTCAGCTAGTTGTGTATGTTTTATGCCAATTGCAATACTTTCCAATACCCAACTCTCTTCAAAGTTTAAGCCTTTGATCTTCAAGAAAATGATCTCCATGGCTTTACTAGCTACTCCCCACGTATCCACACTACCCACCCAGAGTCCATCTCTTGAAAACCCACCTTTATCTCTGTTCCAAAATTGTAAATCCATGGACCAACTTAAGCAAATTCACTCCCAAACAATCAAAACTGGCACCATATGCGAACCCATTATTCAAAATAAGATATTTTCTTTCTGTTGTACTCACGACTTTGGCGATATGGATTATGCGCGACAACTGTTTGATACAATTCCTGAACCAACAGTCTTTCATTGGAATACAATGTTAAAAGGGTACTCCAGGATTGATTGTCCTGAACGTGGCGTCTCTATGTACTTAGACATGTTAAGGAGCGATGTTTTACCTGATTGTTATACTTATCCTTTCTTGATGAAGGGATTTAAGAAAGATATGGCATTTGCATATGGGAAAGGGTTGCACTGTCATGTGGTGAAATATGGACTCGATTCCAATGTGTTTGTTCTTAATGCATTGATAAATATGTATTATTTGTGTGGTTTAATCGATATGGCTCGCGGGGTTTTTGATACGAGTTGCAAGACGGATGTCGTCACTTGGAATGCAATGATTTCTGGTTACAATAGAATGAAGCAATATGATGAAAGTAAGAAGCTTTTCTACGAAATGGAGAAGAAAAGAGTATTGCCTTCGTCTGTTACCCTTGTCTCAGTATTATCAGCTTGCTCTAAGTCGAAGGATTCAAAGTGCGGCCAGAAAGTTCACGAGTATGTTCTTAATCATATCGTTGAATCAAATTTGATAGTAGAAAATGCTCTGATTGACATGTATGCTGCATGTGGTGAAATGAATATTGCACTCAAGATTTTTGAGAATATGAAGAGCAGGGATGTGATTTCTTGGACTGGTATTATTACTGGGTTTGCAAATATTGGACAAATTCATATTGCTAGAAAGTATTTCGACCAGATGCCTGAAAAGGACTACGTCTCATGGACTGCCATGGTAAATGGATACCTTCAAGTTAATTGTTTCAAAGAGGCTTTAATTCTCTTCCGCGAGATGCAAACTTTGAATGTAAAACCAGATGAGTTCACCATGGTTGGCGTACTTACAGCTTGTGCACAACTTGGGGCACTAGAGCTAGGGGAATGGGTCAGGAATTACATTGAAAGAAACAGAATCAAGAATGATACTTATGTGGGGAATGCTTTGATAGATATGTACTTCAAATGTGGGAACGTTGAAAAGGCACGGAGCATATTTAATAATATGCCTCAGCGAGACAAATTTACATGGACTGCCATGATCGTTGGACTTGCTATTAATGGATCTGGTGAAGAAGCTCTTGATATGTTTGTCCTTATGCTCAAGGATTCAGTCACTCCCGATGAGGTTACTTACGTAGGTGTTCTTTGTGCTTGTACTCACACTGGTATGGTAGATGAAGGAAGAAAATTTTTTGCTAGCATGACTACCCAACATGGAATCGAGCCAAATATGGCTCATTACGGATGCATGATTGATCTTCTTGGACGATCTGGGCATCTAAAAGAAGCTCGTGAATTAATAAAGAACATGCCAATGAAACCAAATTCCATAGTTTGGGGCTCTCTTCTTGGCGCGTGTAGACTTCATAAAGATTCAGAAATGGCTGAGTTTGCTGCTAAACAAATGCTGGAGTTAGAGCCACATAATGGGGCAGTTTATGTCAACCTATGCAATATATATGCAGCTTGCAATAAATTGGATAGGTTGCGTGAAATAAGAAAGGAAATGATGGATAAAGGAATCAAGAAAACACCAGGTTGCAGTTTGATAGAAATGAATGGAGTTGTCCATGAATTTGTTGCTGGAGACCAATCTCACCCTCAAACTAAAGACATATATTTGAAGTTGGAAGAAATGACCAGTGAATTGAAACTTGCAGGGTATTCGCCCAATACTTCTGAGGTGTTTCTTGATATAGGGGAAGAAGATAAAGAGAGTGCAGTTTTCCAGCATAGTGAGAAGTTGGCCATGGCATTCGGTCTCATCAGCTCAGGACCTCAGGCCTCAATTAGAATCGTGAAGAACCTCAGAATCTGTGTAGACTGTCATCGTATGGCAAAGTTGGTGTCAAAGGTGTATGATAGAGAAGTGATTGTTAGGGATCGAACTCGTTTCCATCATTTCAGGAATGGTTCATGCTCATGTAAAGATTATTGGTGAGCTGAATTAAGTGGCAGATTGTGACTTATTGATTTAATAATTCTTTAGAGTATCTGATGTTTGCAACTAGGTTTTAGTTCAGTTCTTGTAGTGTTGAATGAATAGGCTTATCCCTTCAAGATCATATTGTGACCAATTTTGACAAGTTTTATGAAGCTATTATCCGTAGTCTTCTAGTCTCTTCTATGTCAAGGATTATACTCAGATTGGGTTGGCCATGTTATTGCAACTTAGTCCGCATGTCAAGCAATACATCATTGCCCACTAAACAAACATGTTCACAGTCGTCTAGTCCCTTGCACGATATCCCATTTGAAACTGCAGAACGCAAATGAGTACCAAATATCAGGCAATGACGTTAAATGCAATTCTTACAACGAAGTTCCGGTCACAATTTCTTCCGGGTCACGGTTCACTTGCTACTAAATTTGGCAACTAATGCCAAGTTTTTTGGAGTACAAGTAAAAGAATCGTACCTAACTCTTTATCTGTTAAAAAAGGAAATAAGCTTCGTAGTCTGGAGTGAAGAATCTGTCTTTGGCATGCTCGCTTTAATTTCCCACCCCAATGCTTCCCTCAAATACTTGTCGTGTCAAAAAGTACGGCACATTCAGAGCCAAAGACAAGTGGCTAAACAGTCATCCTTCAATGTGATCCTGGGTCAAGCACCGGAAGCCTGCAATGTAGACTGATTGATTTATCCATCTGACGCGTTCCAGTAATGAAAAATTGGAAGATCACTGTCAAGCAGGCACCATCGCCAACAATCCCATAGAAAGCACAGTCTGGCTTGGCGAGATGATATTGAAGACTCTTGGAGAATTGCCTAACACTCACTTGCACAGACTGAGCATCTCCCCTTAAGACTGCCCTCTCTGACCTCGTCTGAGCACTTACATTTTGATCTTCAGGTGGAGCTTGGGCTTTCTCTCCGATCACCAAAAGTTTGCGGAACTCAGCCCCGAGTGTGATTAGTGTAGTAGAAATTTGCAAGTGAAGATCCCCATATTTGCTTATAGAGACGGTTAGCAAATCACCAATGTGTTTCATCCTGTCCACTGAGTTGAGCAACTGGTGGAAGTCTGGAACTTGTACCAAAGTCTGCGGCAAATCCTGGGCATTATCGAGAGCAGTTTGGAGTTCAAGGACCTGAGCTCTAGACAATGGTTTTGATATTGGCACATCCTGAATAACTGCAGACTTGTATCCCTTGGTTTCAAAGGTGAGGAAAGGCATTGGCTGAGTACAATTTGGTGGCAACTTCTTCACTAACTTAATCTGGAGACGATTTGCAGCAGGTCCACCAGCACCAAATTCACTGCAAATACTTACACTGCTTCGAACAGCACGTTGGAGAAGCGAAATGTCTATGGAAAATGCAATACGATCCTCGTTCTGGCTATGAATGCGATAATCATCAAAGAGAGCTTCTTTGCGAAACTGAGCAATGGATTGAATTCCATCTCCGCTAAGAAGGTTGTGAAGAAAAATCGTGTGATCCCTTGTAAGGAAAAGGTGGCATACTTTCCCCATTTTATCTAAGGCAGGCAGGAACCTCTTCTCTAACAGATTGACCCCATTCTCCGTTAGAAATGCCTTGAACTTCATCCCCCTTCTTCCCTCTAAGGTACTTCCCCTATCTATTTACGCGCAATCTCCGAACAAGGAAAAGAACTACAGGATGAGGAGAAATCAGATAACTTACAGAGCCCAATTATGAAGGATACTCATAAACTGGTCCAATTATATGAGAAAAACCCTAACATTTGCCCCCTTTCTTCTTAGCTTGATCTTAAAACGTTTTAAGAGATCAAAACTGAATTATATATATATATATATACACACACACACACACACACACACATATTACAAGAGATCTAATGGCCTACCACTAAGGAATTCACACAATTTAGAGACAGCAATGCATATTCCACACTGTTAATGATTGTGAAGTACATCTGATCGCAAACTCAAATTTTAACATAAAGAACCAAAAAAAAGGAACTTGAGCAAGACCATATACAGATATGAAAATTAACTGGAGATTCTAGTTAGATCCGATCACACACAAATGAATCTTTTCCATTTTTCTCGATTTTTTAGAAAAAGAAAAAAAGCAAAACGGAAAATTGTAGTTACCTGGTTAACAAGGTTTTTGAAGATGGCGCCACAGAGCAGCTTTCCACTCCAGAAATGAAATGGAGGGAAAGGGGGAAAGCCCAAAAGGGAATAAACCACTTTCTCAAGGGTATCTTTGCAAATATATCAGACTTTTGCTCTTTTTTTTAAAAAAAAAAAAAGACCTATTTTATCACCCATGTGTAATTTCTTTAAGTTCTTTTTCTTTTTAACATATTTGTGAATTCATTATAAAATAATATTAAATATTACCATAATATAAACATTAATGATATTTGATGGTACTCATAATGTCAATAATAATTCATAATCATATTCATATGTCATAAATCTAGTAAATTTCTTTCATACGATTCTGTATGAAGAATTCCTCTGATGAAATGGAAAGCACAGCAACTTTAGCATTCTTTTGCAATAGAATGGTTGTTTTACAAGCTTTCAAGGCATATAATACTGCAGATTCAACATATAACGAAACAACTTCATGATTTCCAGCTTAAATATTTTACATGGCTAATCCTCTACAACATGAAGCCTGTTTACAATCTCTTCCAAAGCTTGCAGGGTAATCTTATAACGATCTTCGGTTTTTCTCCCTTCCTCTACAATCCGAACAATGCTTCTGTACAAATGATCATATCTGTGAACTGGGTTAGTTATATCCACGCCGCCAGAACTGTGATCAAGAACGTATGATCGCTCGACATCTTTTCGCCATCGTGTAAGAATGTATTGGGGTGGGATCTCCTCCACGCCATTTTGGTTCAGGACACTCAGAGCATGCCTGCATAACAATCCTTTGAAGTTGAACAAACCGCAAATACAAAGAATATCCATTTCAGATGCGCTGTATGTAACTTCAAAGTCTCTCATTTCCTGCCTGTTGCAGTCCACTTCCACCTGTTCCTTCACTATGTATGTTATCAAGGGCCCGTCAACACTTGCCTGTCTTGTGCTAAAACAATCATACATGCCCTCCACTTCCTCTTCAAACCTCTTCAGTATTTCGTTAGTGTAAAATTTCGAGAGTTGCTGCTCATAATAACATCTAGGTTTCTGACCGAAACTTGAACTCCTTGAATCCATATCTGCCGATGCCTCTCGCTGATGATTCATCTGTAGAGCTTGATCATACTTGTTCAGAAATTCATTCAGCGTAGTATCTTTATTCAGATATCCTTCAAAAACTGAAGGTACAATCTTGTTTTGCTGGAAAGGAAACAAGCCTGCCAAAAATGTCTCCTTCACATAAGCTGGAACCCACTTTTTCCTATCTTCATATAAAGTTTGGATCCACTTATTATTCTTGATTCCATGATGCTGGATCACTTCCTCCCAAGCTGCTTCAAATTCCTCAGGCCGTAGAAAGTAGTAAACAATTTTGCTTAAAGCCAGTTTAATAACTTCAACTTCATATAAGCCTCCCAAATTCTCTGAAACACTTTGCAAGATATTTGACAAGTGAAGGCAATGTGAAGCTCTTGGGAAAACATCAGCAACAGCAGCTTGCAAATCTGTGCAAGGATCGGTGATGACAGCTTGAGGAGGACGTCCAACCATACACGTGAGCCATGCTCGCAATAACCAAGTATATGACTCGGTAGTTTCACCTGAAAGCAGACCACATCCCAATAGCATGTATTGTCCATGATGATTCGCACCAGTAAATGAAACCAGTGGTACTTCAAATCCGTCTTTCAAGCACCTAGTGTCAATTGCAACCACATCACCAAAATAACCATACGCAACTCTAGACCTTGCGTCGGCCCAGAACAAATTCCTCATACGTCCCTTCTCGTTGATATCCACCACATAAAAGAAATCAGGATCCATCAACTGCAAGCGGCAGAAGAAGTTCTGAACAGCTTGGGCATCTCCTTCTTTAAGCTTTAGTTGATTAGAGTGGATAAGGTTAACAAATTTTTCTTCATCATCATCATCTATTCCGTTAATCTCAGCATCTACAATCACAGTGCGATACAGCCGAACTTTCTGCACTTCATCAGGATTATCTAATTGCAGTGTTCTTTTGGTTCCAGAACCTATGAGCTTGTGCGATTTGTAAAATTTACCGCTAGCTGGACTAATTAAGTGATTGTGCTCAAGCTCAACTTCAATAATTCTCCACCTTTTGTTTTCCATCAACCTGAACTTGATCATTGCTGGGCAACCAGTTCTTGTTTCAGGCCTCGGCCGGTTTGCTTCACTTTTCTTTTTGAAACCTGCACTACTGCAGCTAAGCTTTCCTCTATATCTTTCTTTACTCTTTCTATACCAAGTATTACTTACTCTAACCCCAAATCCCTGGTCCTTGGCGTAGCAATTATAAAAGAAATACACATCCTCATAAGACTCAAACTCCATTCCAACAGCAGGAGGCAGAGGATTCTCTCCCTGGATTGCACCAGTTTGAGCAACATATTCAGTCATTGCACAATCTCCTTCGATCTCATATTCATCAGCATCATCATCCCCTTCTGGTTCAGTATTGAGAGACACTTCATCCATCTACAAAATGCCAAAACAAGGCAAAAACAAAAATAAGACGGCTGAAATTGCTGATGCCGCTATAGATAAAAGCGCAAATTACTGAACTTTCATTCCAACGCAACTTCTTAATTTGGCAAAATATCACCTTTGCAGGATGCCATTTCTCGCCATTCACTAACAACTAACAGAGACTAGTACCACAAAAAGAACAAATGAAAACATGGGGAAGTATCCATTAGTGGAAAAGTTAAAGCTTGAATCAACAAAACCAATTCACAACCCAAATCAACAGAAACGTCAATCCATTACAAACTTGAAAGGGTAGTATTTTTGACTACGCTATAGGCAGAACAGGAAGTTTTCCATCTCGAAATTTATACAGAAATGAAACAGGAAATCACTGGCAAACACACCCTTTTGAAATTAAGCATAACCCATAATTCAAAAGCTCAAAACTGGAATTCAAATAGCAAAAAATTAAGCAGAAAACATATTGAAAAGAAAAGGAATAATAATACGAAGAACAAATTTTTTCTGAAACAATGAGAATAACAAGTGGAAGTAAGATTGACTGGGTTTCTGCCAAAAACAGTAACTCACCTTAACTTAAAAACTGATATTAAAGAGTCAACGGAATCAAGAGGATGCCATTAAACAAAGAACGAAACGGGGGCCTTCCTGGGACTGCCTTTTTTTTTTTTTTTTTTTGTGTTGCGATTATATATTTTCTTGATTTTTAAATTAACCCACTAATTTTAACTAAATGATCATTCGCCCCCATATGTACTTGAATTAATGTTTTGAAGTTCAAATTGACATCTTTTGCAAAATCTTTAATTATTTTACGCTCCTTTTTCTTAGGTTTCGATTTAGATTGTAAAATATATAATAGAGTTTAAAATTTATGACATTTTAAATCAATTAAAAATATAAAATTTATAAGATTTAGTAACTTTTTAATAATAAAATCAAATATTCTACATGTTTTTACAAAAATTTAACATAAATTATAATTAAAACATTAATATGCAAATCATTTGATGCATAAATATGCATAATTTAAAAAATAATATTGTAAGATTTGATTTTTAAAAATACTTATAATAATATCATTTTAAAAGGAAAAAAATGTATATTCGTCATTTACTATTATTCTTAAAAATTTAGTGAAATAATATTAATAATTAATTATATTACTAAAAATTTAATAAATATGATTATTAGTATAATATAATAATTATAAAAGAACCATTAATTTGAATCCAGAAACGTCCCACGAGGATGGAGAAAAGGAAAAAAAGAAATCCCTTTGAAATTTAGAAAGAAGGCAGGTTTCAGATGTTTGATGAAAGATTCCCACTCTAATGCTCAGGGCAATGTTTATGTAATACAGGTTTTGTAATCTAGGAAATTGCCTTGTTAATACAGTAAATTCCATTTTTATGGCTTCTAAAATGGACAAGTGCAATCATATTTACAGTAAATCTTGCATCTTTACATAGCAATATATAGTCTATGCTTGCTTTTCTTCTACTTCATGAACCCTATTCAATGACTCCTCAAATGCTTGCAATGCAACCCCGTAATGGTCTAAAGAAATCACACCCTCTTCCACAACTTGTAAAGCACTTCTGTACAACTGGTTGAACCATTGGTTACGATTGTCAGGATCGGCTCTGTTCAGACTATTATCTGGAATATACAGGCGCTTGTAATCCCTTTTCCACCGTGACAGGATGTACTTGGAAGGTATTTCTTCCACTCCGTTAAAATTGAGTACACAGAGCGCATGGCGACATAGGTATCCGTAGAAGTTGAAGCAGCTGCAAATGCATCTGACCTCTCCAGCGCTTCTATTATACAGAACTTCATAATCTCTGATCTCCTTCCTATTTCCTTCACCCATGACACGCTCCTTGACCAAAAAAATTATTATAGGTCCATCAACATGTATCTGTGTTGTGCTAAAACAAGAGTACATGTCTTCCACCTCGAACTGGAACTTCCTAAATATTTCACTAGTGTACACTTTCGAAAGCTGCAACTCGAAAGAACATCTGGTTTTTAACATGGGGCCGCAAGTTCTAGACTCGATGTCTGCGAGGGTTTCTTCCTTGTGCTTCTTTTGTAGGGCCAATTCATATTTATCAAGAAATTCTTTCAAAGGAGTTTGCTTGTGAATGTATTTCTCGAAGAATGGATTTAATGCCTCACCAAGCCGAGTAGAAGACATTCCAGCAAAAGATGTGTCTTTTAAATAAACCGGGGCCCACCGAACTCGATCTTCATATAGTAATCGAAGCCATTCATGATCAACCACTCCAAATCGTTGGACCATGAATCCCCAAGCTGCTTCAAATTCAATCACCTTTAAAGTTTCATAAACTGCTTTATTCAACGCCTTTCTAATTGCATCATAGTTGCGTAGTCCACCCAATTTTTCTGGAACTTTTCTCATGATGTGTGACAAACCAAAACAGTGATGAGATCTTGGGAATGTCTCCGCAATTGCAGCCTGCAAAGCCTTACACCTGTCTGTAATAATTGTTTGTGGCATGCTACCTGATAGGCAAGTAAGCCATGTCTTAAACAACCAAATATAAGACTCGACTGTCTCGCCAGCAAGCAGGCCACAGCCTACTAGAACAGATTGGCCATGGTGATTTATCCCAACAAATGCCACGAGAGGTATCTCGTATTTGTTTGACAAATATGTACTGTCAATGTAGATGACATCACCAAAGTAACCACAAGAAGCACGGGACCTCGCATCAATCCAGAAGACATTTCTCAAATGGCCATCATCATTGAGATCCATCAAATAAAAGAAGTTCGGATTAGTCAACTGCATGCGACAAAGATAATTGTAGATAGCTTGTGCATCACCCTTTTTAAGGTTCAGTTGATTGGGAACATCGGCATAAATCCTTAGTTCTCTTGCACTCGAACTAGCATGCCCATTAGATCCACCGCCTGCATCTATTACAAGTGCTCGGTACAGTCTAATGGTTCGTACTTCTGCATCTGAACTCAACTGTGACTTCCTTTTGGTTCCTGATCCCATCTTCTTTATGGATTTGTATATCTTATGGCCTAATAAGTGGTTGTGTTCGAGTGCGACCTCTAGCACTCTCCACCTCTTGGAATCTACCAATCTCATCCTTATCATAGCAGGACAACCAGTTCTTGTTTCCTTTCTTAAACGGTTTACGTCTTTAACTCTTTTAAAACCCTGGCTACTACAACAAAGCACAGCACCATACTTCTCTCGACTGTTACGCTTGAACCATGAATTCTTAACTCTAACACGAAAACCAACTTCCTTAGCATAGCAATTGTAGTAATTATAAGCATCATCATAAGACTCGAACTCCATTCCAACAGCAGGAGGAACAAATTCTTTCCTTTCTTCAGGCACGCCATTTTCGACAAGCAACTCTATTTTCTCGTCATCTTTTTCTTCCAGATTCTCATTCAATTCATGATCCGGTACTTGCTCATTTCTGCAGAGGGCTTCCGCCATCTGTCAAATAAAAATCAATCCCATCTGTACCATAAGAATTCTCAGCTAAAAAAGCAAAATATCGAAGAATCTTTCAAACCTAAACAGTTAAATTAAATATATAACATGACCTGTAAAAGTGGCAGATCTAGCACGTAGGTGAAGCCCTAGGCATGTTATCAATGTGTCTACGAACAATATACTTACCTGACAACTGCCTTCATACATATAAAGATAATGAGTAAAGAATACTTCAAGGTCAAAAGTAGAAATAGAAGCTCTCTTTCTTCTCAACAAATACCTTATCGATTCATTATACTACAGATGCTCGATTCGCTCATCGCCACTGAGGACCACGATCTGGGCAGTGCGTTTCAGATCGCGGGACGCTTGCCTCCCATATCGCTGGAGGACGCTATCCGGTTCTTCAAACCAGACGGCCCGACGAAAACTGCCGTCCAACAAGCTCCCGGAAGGAAATTAAGACAAAATGAAAAAAAGGCAGATGTAAAGAAGAAAGAAAAAGTAACAGAAAATTGATTTTAAGCCCAAATTACCGGCAGAAACACATGTAACCACGGAACACAGAACTAGATGTGATTGTTCAAATTTGAGCAAAAATTATAAAAAAGAAAAAAAGGAAAGGAGGATCAATAAGCAAAAATTAGGGTTTTGTTATCGGTGACGATTAGCTATGGGCCGGTTATTAAGGGAATGAGTTAGAAAAAGAATAAAGAACGGGCCTTCTATTTTCACAAATGAAAAGTAAAAAAAAAAAAAAAAGAATACGGTGATATTTTCTTTCCTTCGTCTGTGTTTCTCCTCGTGCAGGCTCTTTTTTCTTGAGTCATTTCGTTTATTTTTTATTGTACAGTTTTATTATGTTATTTTTTTAATTTTTTTCTTGTAAATAAATTTATAATATATGATAATAATATTACAAATTTTATAAATCCATATTTTGTCAAAAGTTATTTATTAAAAGAATTTATTTTGGATTTTTTTAATTTATGTGACAGCTAATCATAATATTTTCTAAAAATAATCATATAATTTGAGGGGAAACGAACCCTTAATTATTTTAATTAACCAACTAATTAATTACTTAATTAAGTCATGTACGCGGTGGCTGTTGGGCCCCTAGAAAGCCGACTCTGACTGTTCCAATAATTGATCGGAGGACAGTTTGGTCATTTCGGTAACGCCCCTTCTGCTATAAATAGAGCTGCTATCTCCACGATATCGCTCACGCCGAAAGAAGCAAAGTGAAATATTATACCTCGTCTGGAAGTTTTCTTTACAGTCTTTCATTGTAAGTCTCTCATCTCCAGCTTACATGTTTTCTTTTGTTAGGCGGCTTATAGGTTTTGATGATTCGATAGTTTTTGGATTTTTATTTTGTGTTGAGATCTGGTGATTCTAGGTCTTTTCTTTAATTATGGTTATGCTGTGGGATTTTCTTTCAGGAGGTTATGTTTTCTCTTTCCAGATCTGTTATACATTATGCGTTTATCTTTGTGTGTTTCGTAATCAATATCTGTATAAAATTGGAGTTAGGTTTAATTAATTTGGGAAATATTAGGGATGTTGGTTCTTGTTTCATAATTGATTTGATTGCTTTTTGCCGAGTGTAATTATTTTGATTTCAGACAGAAGATATGATCTTATGAATCAGATGTTCTTATTATCTTTCTACATGCTTTCAGATTTGTCTTGAAAGTGTTGATGTGATAAATCGGTCTAGTATTAGGCTGCTGCATAAAATTTTCATTTATTCAGAATTTTTCGAAGATCTCTTCTGATAGTATTTTGTCGTTGAATCAATCTTTTATTGCATTTGGTAGACGTTTTAGTTTTGTTTGTTCAAGTTATGGGACATGCGTATATGGGAGTTCCTCGTGAAACTTTTGTATTTCAAGTCAAGTGGCGTAGCTTAAGATATTTTAAGCTTCTGACTGACATGTATGTATTCTGTATGCTCAACAGATGCAGATCTTTGTGAAGACTCTAACTGGCAAGACCATCACCCTTGAGGTTGAAAGCTCAGATACCATTGATAATGTCAAGTCTAAGATCCAAGACAAAGAGGGTATTCCACCAGACCAGCAGAGGTTGATCTTCGCTGGTAAGCAGCTTGAGGATGGTCGCACCCTTGCTGATTACAACATTCAGAAGGAGTCAACCCTTCACTTGGTTCTCCGCCTTCGTGGTGGAATGCAAATTTTTGTGAAAACATTAACTGGCAAGACCATCACCTTGGAGGTTGAAAGCTCAGACACCATTGACAATGTCAAGACGAAGATCCAGGATAAAGAGGGCATCCCACCTGACCAGCAGAGGCTGATATTTGCTGGTAAACAGCTGGAGGATGGCCGCACACTCGCTGATTACAACATTCAGAAGGAGTCGACCCTTCACTTGGTGCTCCGCCTTCGTGGTGGAATGCAAATTTTTGTGAAAACATTAACTGGCAAGACCATCACCTTGGAGGTTGAAAGCTCAGACACGATTGACAATGTCAAGACTAAGATCCAGGATAAAGAGGGTATCCCACCTGACCAGCAGAGGCTGATCTTCGCTGGTAAACAGCTGGAGGATGGCCGCACCCTTGCTGACTACAATATCCAGAAGGAGTCGACCCTTCACTTGGTGCTCCGCCTCCGTGGTGGCATGCAGATCTTTGTGAAGACCCTTACTGGGAAGACAATTACTTTAGAAGTTGAAAGTTCTGACACTATTGACAATGTGAAGGCCAAGATTCAGGACAAGGAGGGCATCCCACCAGATCAGCAGAGGTTGATTTTTGCTGGAAAGCAGCTTGAAGATGGGAGGACCCTAGCTGATTACAACATCCAGAAAGAGTCTACCCTGCACCTTGTCCTCCGCCTTCGTGGTGGCTTCTGAATTTGTGATGTCTGTATTATGCTCCGGGCCTTGTCCTGTTTATGGCTTGAAATAATTTCTGAACCTTGTTAAACTCTATCTGGTTATGTTTCCAAGTACTTTAAATTCTCTAAATGGCTTTACTATGTGGTCATATTGGTAATAAAAGGTGTCTGGACTTCTGCAATATATTCTGGAGCTGCGCGCTCATATTTCATGAGCTCTGCAAAATTATCTGGTTTTTCCATCGTAAAAACTATTCATGTTGGGTGATTGCTTACGATCTTTCTTCAGTAATGGTGCTGACACTTTACGTCAAGGGTGAAGATGTCATCTTGTTAGGCTTAAGGATGAACTCAATCTGCTACATGTATGATTTTACCAATTAATAATGTGATGAACTCGTAGCCAGATTACTTGAACCCTGGGCTTGGCATTATTAGAAGCCGTCTGTCATGGGGACTAAATATCCCACATCGGAAAGATACAGGAAAGGTCTTGGGTTTATAAGGGGGAGGGCTGCACATCCTAATAGGCATGTCTTTTGGGAAGAGGGTAATGACTCCGCCCGTGACAAGTGGTATCAGAGCC